>CAXHWN010000239.1:7500-44000 GCA_964020975.1 Hermodice carunculata | reverse complement strand
TGTCGCGCAACAATCTAACAATCACTCTCCATACCCACTAGGTCTCTGCTGCAGGATACCGCACTATTTCAATGGTGATATCAAGATCTTGGAAACAATCATTAAATTTGTGGAACGGTGTCTAACAAAAAGAAGGCTATACGGCAGATAATTCCGTTCAAGGCAGTACGGCCGTGCCCCTCTAGACTAGTTTAGTAAACAGCCGCTAGAGGGACCTAACGACCAGGTGCTACTGCCTGATCCACCGACGTTATTATCGATTTGTAATGCTGAAGCTCGCATCTTAGGCTATGCCTACAACATATTAGCAAGCATCAGTGAACTCTTACCATAAACGCATGTGAGTACAGAATATAATTGAGTGGTAATTTATCCAATCAGAAGAGTACTCTGTATCTAGCCAACGAAGTTGATTTTCTTCGTCACCCCCTACAGAGCATGCTCACATGGTTGCATTAATTCCCTTTTTATGCATCCAGGGTAATTTTTGCAGTTTTATTTACATCAAAGTCTCAAACTTACCGGCCTGTATGGAAATTATGCCAATAATTCGTAACTGTTCAGAAAACGTTGCCGATAGAGTGTAATAAATGATCACTATAAACCAACTCCCATTGTCGACATCTGGATGGAACGTGCGCCTGGCAAATACACTTCGGGGCTGAAATGGGTTCTTGTGGAATAGAAAAACTAAACAGGCATGAGGGTAACCTAAATTAACATCACAAAGTATGTAACATTTGTTGCACATGTTGCCTGATGCCTTAATTAATGTCTGCAGTCATCATTAACCAGGTCGCTCCTGGAAGCCTTCTAGACAGCTACTCATGCTATATCCCTCCAAGGCCCCCAACGGCCATGCTGCCAATGTAAGCTCAGATTCGGTATTGTTGCAAGAGAGGCAACAATAATGACTCTTCGTACTCACTTCCTCTCTGCCACAAGTTACATCACTATTTCAATGGGGATATAGAGATCTTGGGCACAGTAGTTAAATTTGTAGAACCACGTCTAACAAAAAGAAAGGCTATATAATATGACAGATGGGTTCATTCAGCTGCTCAAGGCACTACGGCCTTGGTCCTCAAGATTGGTTTAGTAAAGGGCCGCTAGAGGGACCCAGCAACAAGGTGCTAGGCCCTTACTGCCTGATCCAGGGACATTTTTATCGATTCTTTGTAATGCTGACGCGCGCATCTTAGGCTATACCTACAACATATTATAGCAAGCGTCAGCGAGCTCTTACTATTAGCACAAGTGTACATGTAAATGCATGACATAACCAAACAATTAATCATCTAATCTCCCCATTGGTATTCCTGCAGAAGCCTTACTCAGTACCCAGTCCATGGCTCACCATCACCCTCCCCGCCCCCCCCCCCCTCCGCATGCCCCATAGACGGCGCCATTGCATTGCATCAAAGTCTCAAACTTACGGGGCTTTATGGAAATTATGCCAATAATTCATGTCTATTCAGAAAACACTGTCAATAAAGTGTGATAAAAGATAACAATTCACGAACTCACATTGTTGAAACAGCTCGCAGGAACTTGGGCCTGACAAACACGCTGGAAATGGGTTTCTGCAGAATAGAAAAACTTAACACATGTGAGGGTACCCTAAATAAACATCACAGAGTAGGTAACATTTGTTGTGCATATTGTGTCTTAATTTAATTTATGTCTACAATCACCAATGGCCAGATTGCTTCCGGAGGCCTTCCAGACCATAACTTACACTATATCCCTTAGGGGCCCCAAAAAGGCTGTGTTGCGAGCTCAGATTTGGTGCTGTCACGCGAGATTCCTCTGCGAGACCCTCACAATGTCGATAGACTGACTGATATGCATAGCCAGAACTATAGGAGAACTGTTCTGTTGAACTACATGTATATCAGAAGTGTTCCGTTTAAACAATGAACATGCAAAAATGACAGCAGATCGACCATTCGGTACTCATCAATTCCTTAGAATTTTGTATGTAGATAGTTTGTGTATATTATTTTAAGTATTGTATTATATTTAAATGGTCACATGAGGACTATGAGCAATAAAGTATTACCATTTCAGACATTCACTGTCCATATCCACCACGTCTCTGCCACAGGATTCGATACTATTTCAATAGGGATATAGAGATCTCGGGCACGGTACTTAAATATGTGGAACAGTCATGCACTAAGAAAAATTAAGGCTGTACTTTTTGTCTTGCTACACGATAGATGCATGTTTCGCTCAACTTAGACACTGGCTTCCCCCCACTAGACTGGTTTAGTAAATGGCCGCAAGAGGGACCTGGTGGCTAGGTGAAACTGCCTGGTCCACGACCTCTTTGTTGATACTTTGTGATGCTGACGCTCGTATCTTAGGCTATGCCTACTACATATTACCGCATTTTTCATCTGTACTCCAGTAAATACAGAAACTTAACGCTTTTAATGACATATAACTTGCCTCAATTTACAACATATGAGTAACGAAATCAGTTTTTCTGTCAGGACGACGTTTCACGTAAATTGCACGTCTACAGCACGGGTAATCGTCCTCGTCAGACGTAACAAGCTTTCACTGAGCCTATAGTATGGAGTTAGGGGAAGAGGCATGTAATTATAAGTGGTCCAATATACACGCCTTTACCTTACATAGTAGGCCCTATATCAGGGCCTTACCCATGATTTTATTTGTGTGTGGTGTGTGCATATGAGGTAAACGTGGGACGTGCGAGGGAGTTTCACGACCGAGCGGGGGAGGGTGTGGGAGAGGGGCTTGCCCACAGAGCTTTTGCCAAAAAGTGGTGTGTTGTAGTGGTCTCTGGTGCATTCTGAGACAAGAAAAGTGATATTTAAGCAATACAGAATTTTTCTTATATATTTCACATTTATTCATAAACAGCTTTTATAAACAGGTGTTGATTCACTTTTACTGGAGATAAAATGCTATGTTGTGTTGTATCATAACGTCTAAGGCATCCATATCAGTAATGAATGGTTTCAGGTTGGGTTATTCGGCAAAACAGGATGTTCTATGTTTTGATTAGCGCTACAGTTCTTGATTTATGTGTTGTAACATCCTCTAATTA
Organism: Hermodice carunculata; assembly: GCA_964020975.1. Taxonomy (NCBI): domain Eukaryota; kingdom Metazoa; phylum Annelida; class Polychaeta; order Eunicida; family Amphinomidae; genus Hermodice; species Hermodice carunculata. Next base: position 40,921 of record CAXHWN010000239.1, on the reverse strand, counting down.
TTTGTTGTGTTCTTACTGGTTTGGAACATGTAGAATAAACATTTCTCAGTATGTAAAAGTTGCCAATTATTAACTTTGTAATGAAAGTCCGCCCTCAACATACACTTTGTAATTTGATTGGGTAAAAGATGTGGAGGCAGGACTTTCTGATTTTTGTTGTGTAGAAGAGCAGTGTGCTCCAGGACACCCTACCTATAGACTTCAACTAGGCAAACTGGTGTATGGAACCATGTGGAAAAGAAGGACAAGTGAACATTGAAGGCAAAATCTTGATACATCATGATCAGATGTGCATATAAACAGTCAGAAGACAACACAATAAAAACTTGTGACTCAAGTCATCCCCAATATATGGCCCATTGCTGTTGTTGCTTGCAAACCTAGGTATACCCCTATGGTTTATTGATATAAGAGCCAGCCAACAGGGACTTCTGTCACCATGTGTACATCAGAAAAGGAGTATATAGAGTTACATATGGTGCATACTGACTGAGGATAGATAATGCGTTCACTGTGGTTGGTCAAGGATATCTATATATATATATATATATATGACTGTAGCCAGCATAATTAAGTACTAATTGTAAGTCCCAAATGTGGACCTTGTCAGCTGTGGAGGTGGGGGGATGCGTGCGCACCCCTCGCCCCCCCCCCTCCTCTCCCCCGGGTACGGGCCAGTGTATACTGTATATAGTTGAAGCAAGCAACGTCCGGCAAACGTGAATTGGACGATTAGCTTACCCGTGGTCTACAGCCTAGGTAGCTAGCCTTCCGTAATTTCTACTGGTGTCACACGAACACGGTAATTCCGGCTGTATGCTGTAGCCTACTTTTACCGCCAAACCTAAGATCCGCACGTCAAAATTGTAATTTTTAGTTCATAAAACTCTAGAACAAAGTTATTAGGCCTAACACAATAAGAGATGACACACTTGAAATCGAAGATTGGACTTTAATTTGTCATTTTTTCGTGGATTTCGTGATATCAATGATAGATTACTGGACCTCTATGGCTATCTTTTCAACTTTGGATTATAACTTGTAACAGCTTCGTGCAGGCGAGCCATTTCAATCAACTTTTCGTCCGGGGCAGTGCTGTGTCTGTTTTCCCCAGGTTTGTAGGCCTAGGACCAGACCTGTCCGGTCTCACGCATTGAGCATAACCATAAGACTCACGCATTCTAGTCATCATGCTGTCACGCCAGAATATTTCGCACTCATTTAAATACATTTCTCCCCCGGGACACTCTTTTGTGTGTTTATAGCACACCTTTGCCTAGCAAATGAGTAGCTCACTGTAGGTCTATCTATTTCCAGGGGCACCAGAAGACTATAAATAGGCCTAATTTTACCCACGTTTCCGATGAGTAAAACTAAGTAGAGGCTTCATTCATTGGGCAAGCTGTCGAGCAATTGAGTACCCTAAAATAAATATGTGACATGAAAGCTGTAAAATGCATCAGATTGCACCATTTGACATCAAAATGCCCAAAATTTCCCGGGGATGGGGGTGGGGGGGGGGGGCATACCCCAACCTCCCTCTGCCCCAAAGTGAGAATCTACCTCGCTTCGCTCGGCAGATTCTCACTCTTTACTGATCCCCAAACCTGAGACTTTAAGTGAGAGCTCTGTAGGACAATGCTGGCAAGGCCATAATATTGTGCCTCTGCAAGATCAGATCTGGGAAATGCCTTTAATGACGTCATTTTATAATGGGAATCCGCATCCGTAACTTGTCCCTGGCTGTGTAGCCTAAGTAAGGGCCTAATAAAATCGCTACATACTGCGATGAAAAATTACGTAGGCCTATACGTTTTCGTTGCGAAAATAGATAGGGGCCTAGCTAAATAGGAACTTAACAATGACAAAGAACTGTTGCAAAAAACATGGGAAGAGGAATACAGATTACGGACGTCAACACGTTCACATGGGAACGTACAGTGAAAAGAACGATCGATGTCCAACACTGATAGAAAATGACGTAGGGGCCCACGTAACTTTGACACGTCGGACCTGCCCTTTAACGTAGTATAGCAACCAACACCCTCCAACTTAGTCCAAGCTAAAAACAAAAACAAAAAAAACAAAAAAAAAACAGACAAACAAACAAAAGAACAAAACAAAACAAAACCTTTGGTGCCAGCCATGATGCTCCAACAGAGAACTATTATTATCTCTGTTGTGGGTCTAAAGCGGGCCAAAGTTGACACTTTTAAGATTCTCCAGCGTTTCGAAGACACAGCTGTAAAGCCACCAATTTAAACTAGACCGGTACTTTTCTTCGTTGTCCACGCGAATTACTTGGCCTTGTGCCTTGGTTAGTATGTTTCATCGACAGGACTTCAAAGCTGCCGGACTGTAGTCCAGTATGCGTTATGTCGGGTTTACAAGTTCGTGTGGAAGACACGACAATTGCATGAACAAGGTCAAAAAGCAAATCACTTGGGCTTGTGTTTAACGTCGCATCGACAGGACTTCAAAGTTGATGGACTGTAGCCCAATATGCGCCATGCCAGGTTTACAATTTCGTATGGGAGACACGATTATAGCGTGAACAAGAGGCTGATTGTACGAGCCCGGGTGTTGCTGTGCGTTGTTTCGGTTGGGATTGTATTATTCTTCTGTGGATTTGCGCTTTTGATCTTTAAGAGTGTCTTCAATTTCGACGATTCTTCGAAGACTTCCTTTGTTACTTCGTCTCCAGACATCACGGACACTACAGATACTACAAATGTGCAAAATGAAGATGGGTCGAGAGAAGTTATAGCCGTATGGACATTCATTGTGGGTCTCTCATCACTTTCCTTAGGCATTTTACTTATTGTGTGCGGTCTTGTAGGATTATTTCGGGTGAGGAAACAACATCTTGTGTGGGCACGATCTATTGACGAAGCTATGAAACAAGGAAGGAAAAGCACACATCCGTCTACGTGGTCAACAGGTCTGCCACCAGGGTTTCCAAATCTTCATGACTACATTCGCAAGGTCTCGGTCTTCCACCAACGCAACAGCGTGTCAGAATCTCCGCCCTCCACAAGTGGAGGCGTTTCTGCCGGGCCTAGCCGTTGGCATGAGCAATAGGGAAACTACTGTATCTTCCAAACTATTACAGTCAAAGTGTTTGCCTTTTCCTGGAAAATAAAAACACAGAAAGACCAAAAAACTTTTTCAAATGACACTACAATGTTTTCGCATGATATGATATTGATTATTGTGACAAGCAGAACTGTTAGTTAGAGGCTAAGCGCACGAATTTTCTCCTAGCTTCTATCAGTCACAAATGCCGATATATTCCTTGCAATGAGTTGTCATAAAAAGCCCTAAACTTAAGACACGTGCCTGTGGAAATTGTCACCATGTGTTAGCTCGATGTTGTTTGCTTAATCTGACCAGCCTGCTATCTTTCACTTTATGATATTGAATTTTGTCAAAGAATAAATATGTCTCGTCGTTGAATCTAGGCCTACGTGGTGTTTGTGGTGCACCGCATCAAATCATAACGGTAACAATTTTTCGCGCTAACCAAAGCTAACCAAAGCAACTATTCATTCAGTGATTCATTTGAAGTCAGTTTGGTTCTCTACCAAACTAAAACATCTGCTAAATCATGCTTTCTAAACGCACTTTTCAAGCAAAAGGAAGCAAAGTGTAACATCACTGGGCCTACGTTTCATTCGAAAGTTGTCCCATTTCTGGCCGGCATTTAAATCGTGTACTCCAGTGGGCCAGACAAGAAGTGCACTCATGCTATACATTGCTTTACTCAATATAGCCTACGTTGAGACACAGTGGGACCGTCCTGCTCAAACGTGTTTCATCAGAGTGTCCCTAGTGGCGAATTTAGAAACTACTTTTTTTTTTTCAAACTCTGCAGACTTGATAGCTTCAGGTTTTTGCTGTACAAATAAAACATCGAGAGACACGTAAATTGTCAGATTTGACAAGTCTAGATTGATGTCAGGAATGCAAGAACCGTATGTCCAATCAGAATATATATTTCACAAGACTTAAACCTATTTGTGAACCTTTGCTTTTGTGTAAATTTTCAAGCCTAGATGCCACTTTGCAATTATATGGTGGTTGCCCACATTCGTTTTCACTAGGAAAATATCGTTTGTAGCAAAATTCTGTAAATTTGCACTGAATTTGACTTCGTTTTCCCGTTTAATGTACTTGTTCTTCAAAAAACTTTGTACATAATTTTGTTTATCAAGCCTGACAGTGATCGGTTTCACACGCTATTATTCCAATGTATGTTTGGGCACCAGATATCATTCCTTCGTCCAGATTCAGAGATCAAAGAATCCCCAGGAGACATTTTCTATATATAGGTGTAAAGTTTATTCAAAACTAGGCCTATATTAACTGCAGACCTGCTCTGATCCCCTCAGCTGCTAGACAGCAGAACTATGGCGCCATGATTAGGGTACATCTGCATAGGCAAGTTTTGTTACTTAACCATTCACAAAGACATTTTGTCTGTTAAACAAATTAAATTTTTAAAAAATGTTCAGCATCTTGGATGTTTTAAAGCTTACTGAATGACCGTTCTTAAGCCTTTTGCTTTGTCGAGTTGTTCCTTTTATCAAAGAAGCTCGTCTGGCCCTGCTTAATACACGAATGTGCAGTCCTTCCTGTCAAGTTCCTTGCTGCAGTGTAGGTGGCAGCACAGAATCCTAGTTAATATGAATACCTCTCATTATTTACCGCCCCATGTGTAGACAATGTTATTACGGGCAACACCGTGAAATGACCCAAATGGCCAATGGAATAACATATTCCATGTGACACTTGAAACAATTGGTCTCTGTGGACCACCTTCTGTACTAAAATTTGATATACCTATCTCAATGATATGCATGTCTTGTCTGACTACATATGGCATGAAGTGACTTCATTGTGCAAAGAAAAAATGTGATGGCACCCAAATATGGAAGAAGCACCATGACGCCGTGAAAACCAAAACCAAAACCAAAACCAAAACGACAGACGGTATGGTCTCTCTCTCGCTCTCTCTCTCTCTCTCTCTCTCTCTCTCTCTCTCTCTCTCTCTCTCTCTCTCTGCGTTTTTTTTCCGAGAAAAACCTAATTTATTTGATTTAGCATAATCTCTCTCTCTTACTCTCTCTCTCCGTGTTTTTTTTCCGAGAAAAGCCTAATTTATTTGATCTATCATTATCAAGAACTTTAATAGCACAAATATCTTTTGTTTATGTGCAGGGCTATATAACCGCATGAACCCAACGAGGAAAAAATGTATTCGTTTCGTATTTATTGTTTCAGGTAATTTCGAACTTAATGGCGGAGCCAAGACGAAGTTAATGCGGGCTATGAGAGGCCAATATTCATAGTTTGTCGGACCAATGAAATTCCTTGAACATTCAGTGTGATACTTTGAAGCTAACGTTGTGACAGTAGTATAATCGCTTGCTTGATAAGAGCATGAAGTCAAGGGAGGATCGTTGCGACTTAAAGCATTTGACGGGGGGGGGGGTGTGCAAGGGCTCCGTCGCTGGCAGCGGTATTTAACGGCGGCAATCATATTCTGGATGCTTGTATTCATGGTCTGCACTCTCTTAATGCCTAAAGTTGAACTGCTCTCAATTAAAATGAAAATGCTAGATTCATATTGCTTGTGAAAACACCTTTCATTCAATTACCAGCATGCCTGTTGTTCCACAGAATATAATGGTCCATTTTAATAACTCTCCTCATCCCCCTTTGGGCGCATTGCATCAAAGTGCTTCAAGGAAAGCTGTTGACTATGTCCAAAACTTTGTACTGAACGCGTTGAGTAGCAGCCACAACATTTGTACCCAAAAGCATCTATAAAGTCTTCATACGCCAATCCCCTGTGCGCCAAGTGACATGAATTTCTATTAACCACTCCCTCGTCCAGGTCAATCTTTACCTGTCCCCCGCCGCCACCTCCCAGGATAGAACAGAACACGATGTGATTGACCCTTATCAATGAATATGAAGGCTTGGTATCAGATTTTTTCGTCAAGTATAAAATGTTTCGTGTTTCAATGTATTTATGTGGTCATCGTTTCACCGGTATCCATCCATAAATAAGAAACTCTGTTCTGTTAGTATAAAAAATGCAGTAACTGTGGATGCCCGACGACTATGCACAGATAAATTCGCACAGTTCAGTGGCATAGCCACATGTACGAAGTATTTGAAGAAAACAAGCTAAGAAAATAATATATAACGACAACAATGTAAGCATTCGCAGAAATGTTCAAAACATATGATCAATAGAAGCGAGTTGAACATGTTCAAAACATGTAAATGTATCCCACACAAAGAGACAACTGCTGGTGTGGTTTTTGTGCGTTATGTGTTGAGAAACAAAAGAAGATCATTGCGCCACATGGAGTGAGCGAAACAGAAAACTGGAGTCAGCACATGGACCATGTGTCCGTTTGTGACTGACGCAACATTAAAACACAAAAACAGTCTTCAGATCCAGAGCAAGGTAGTTTTTCAGGACAGACTTCTGACTTATCTTTGGATGTCTAGGATTCTGACCTGAAACAGAAAGCTGTGCACAATGGCCATGTTTTTAGGTACTTTATCTTGGATTTTTTCATCAAAATCTTCCGGGAGACTGCGACGCTGGTCAATTCAATCTTTCTTCAGTCTTCTAGTAATAATATTTCTGCAGTCAACAACTTGTGTGCCGCGGTCCTGTTTTGACAGGAGACAAAAAAAAAGAAAAGAAAGAAAAGAAAAGGTGCAAATCAATATGGTATTTTTTCTCAGTTCCCATCTCACATGTTCCCGCCTCTAAGGCTGAGGCATTTCATGTGTCATATTCCCATACTGACGAACAGTCTACAGACAATCAATCATTCAAGGGAGCCCTTAAAAGGGCAACCATCCTTCCGCCCCCCTCCCCCCATCTCCCCATTCTTATATTCCACTGCATTGTCTTCCCTGCTACTTCCTGACACTTTTCCTTTTTTCAAGTATCCTACCAGGTAGTCCTGCACAGATTTGGTTCCTCTTATACTTCCCAGAGGATCATCTTTCATTCCCAAAACCAAGTTAACCCTTTCTTCTCCCACCAGTCCCGAATCTGTACCAAGCTCTAACAATTTTGGTCTTGTTTTTCCATTTCTGAAAATATTGTCTCTCTTTACGCGATATGCTTCACACCAAAAAAGTCAGTGATCTAAGTTTCGTCACCCCCTGTGTACATACTTTCCGTTTACCGTCGCTTCCTGTTGTCCATTTCTGTTGTCTTTTTTCAAGGTTAATTAACCCTGCCCTACATTGAGATAATAGTTTTTTACCCTTTACTACCATCCTGTCATGTAATTTTCCTTTGCTTTGCCATTACATATGCCTTTAATTTGCTTTTGTTCTCTAACTCTCCGTTTCCGATTATCTGTATATCATTATATTACTGTTTTCGAAACCTATACTTTGCAGTCTTCAATCTCTTCAGGTCCTTTCAAGTCATATTTTTCTGCTATGATATTTATGTCTCTGGCCCATTTTGTTTGCTCCTTAGCAGACTGCGAGTAGACTTTCCTACACCATCTATCATCGCTTACCTCTTGCAAGAAGCCCCAGTATATTGATTTTGATTTTGCAATTCTCTCATTGATGCTTAACCAGCTGAATTGCAGAAGGACAGCTTCTGTTGCAGTACATGGAGCTGCCCCCAGAATCCACTTACCCATTTCATTTTGCACCTTATCCGTCCCTTGGATATCTCCAGCATTAATTGAAAATACATCCAGGCCATAGAGCATCCCTGGTATTGCAACACTATGCCATAATACCCTCGGTGTGAAGGCCGTATTTAAACTATTAATTGCTGTAGCTTCAATCATTTCCTTTGTCCAGTTAACTTTCCGTTTAGTTTTTTTCTGTGTGATATCTGAACACACCTCTGCCAGTTGCTTTAATCTTTACCCCCAGAATATTCATAATCATCAACCTCCCCATTTTTTATCAACTTCTCTTCGCCTTCTGGAATTAGAAATTTGCAAATGTTCCATTTCTTATGCACATCTGTTTTCCCCAGGGTCATGATTTGGCTTTTATCTGTACTAAGTTCCAGTCTACATTTATTCCCATATTCCCAACTACATTTAGCATATATAGGTCTTTCAGAGATTCTGCCATTGGCACAATGTCTGCAAAGAAAAGAACGGGTATCTTATGTTCCCCCCTTTTATCCTTTTGTTACATTCCATCAGTTTATCACCCAATTCTTTGATATAAAGTACAAGCAAAATGGAAGAAAGACCAGAACTCTATTTTAGCTAAATATAGGCTGAGCATTTTCAACCTCAACATCCCCAAGTGTTAGTGTGCAATTAACGTCCCTGCATAGAGCTTTTAGAATTTTTATGGAAGTTGCCACCAAAACAGAGACTACTGAGTTTCTTCCAAAGAGCATCCCTCCACACCCTGTCATTTTTTTTGCACATCTGAGAAAGCCATATATACTTTTCATCGCTTTTTCTTTGCCCATTCCAAAATTTGAATCAGTGTAAAAGTTTGATCGCCTACTTGTCTACCAGGCCTAAAGCCATTCTGAATTTTTCAGAGCAGTCCATTCTTCTGTAGATATTCTACTGAAATGTTTTCCCAAATTTGAAGAGATTGCAATACCCCTCCATTGGTCCAGTTGACTTCCCTGCCCTTCCTTTGGAATAGAAGTAATTCTGAGATCTCACTGTCTCGGTACTTGATTTTCATTGATTATTCTATTAAAAAGAATTTGTAAGCTAACTTTGTCTGGTCCATTTTTAATTAATTCACTTAAGACATTGTCCGTGCCCGAAGCCTTACCATGATCCATATGCTGTGATGCTATCTTTACCTCAATGTATTTATTCTATGGCACAGCTCAGGATCCCATTGATCCTGTCTAAATTCTGCCTCATTTTGTGCTACGGTACCCTATGCCCAATGTGTATCATTACTTTATTCCAGTGGTCTTTTAGTGTTTCTTGAATTTTTTCTTCATTATCAGTTTTCTTCCCCGCATGTGTAATTCCTTGTGATCTTCTCCTTTTACTTCGGTTTACTTGTCTCCAAAAGATAGTATAACCCTTCCCTCCAGTTTCCATTACTCCAGATAGAGCCTTTTTCCTGTTTCTATTTCACCCTCTGAAAGTCCGATTCGTCCTCGCCACTCTCCATGCTTTATTTCTTGCTTTTCGTTGCTTTATTGCCCCTTTAAGTTCTCGGTCTATTCTCTACCCCAGTCCCTCAATAGGAACCTACTTGCAGCCTATCTTTTCCTGTGCTACTTTAAGGTTTCTTTTGGTCAAGTCATCATTCATTTGTTGCACCCTGTCCTCTGCTGCCCATTTTATTTTTCATCTAAAAGTTCAAATTGGAGTCCTTCTTGGTAGCCTTCCCGGTCCAAATCTTTGTTTATTTTCCACAACCATTTATACCCCCACCCACCCACGCTGTCATGTTTTTGGAACGGCATGCACAAAATTATTGTTATCCAGTTTTGGTCACTCCCTATTTCCAGTTTCCCTTTCTCACCTAGTTCGCATTTCCGAGTCATGCCAAATATATCGATGTCTGCCACAAAATAAGTTATTATTGTCTGTCTGTGTTCCGACGTCCATGTCCATTCCCCTTACATTGAACATCTCGTTGTTATCCATAGCCCATGTTCCCTGGTGAAATTGAGAAGTCTTGTTCCCAATTTGTTTATTTCCCTGTTCCCTCCTTGACTCCCTTCAAATCCATTTCAGATGTGTCCCTTAAAGCCCCCTGCAATGAGAATCATGTATCCTTGTTGTCACTTGTCATCATCTTTACCCCTGTCACATATTTGGTCATTCCACTGATTCAGTCCTTCCCGTCTGACATATACCACACCTTTTGCTATTTCATTCCCACTTGATTCAATACCAATCCACTGAATTTCATTTTAGATTTCACTATCTTTCTTCAATCTGTCTTGTCTAATTTCATACCATATTACCCCATTCTTAACCAAGAAACCAACCCTACCTCCTTTTTCTCTTCATTCCATTTTCCCTTACGAATCATATCATAACCTTCTCAGCTTTCAGCCATCCCAATTTCCTCATGCGGAATATGTGTTTCAGCTAACAGAAGGATGTCCAAGCTTTCACTCTCCAAAACCTCTGAGATATGTGCTCTCTCCCCTTTATACCCCCAACAATTCACATAGCCAAATTTCAACTCATTCTTTACTATTTAACTTCTCTTTTGTTTCTCTTGTTGCTGTTTTCTGTTCTTTGACATGTTAGGTGACTCCCTGGTTGTTGCTGGGATATATAATGTACCTGCTGTCACAGCCACTCACTATACACCTGTCCTAGCCGATTTCCTCCCAACTGACTTGGGTGCTGCCCATCCCAGATATACATCTCCCTCATACCAGCAAAATCCTCCCATACATCCTTAAACGCAAACCCTCTCTGCCTGCACATCCTCCCAAGCTGCGTGTTGATCGCACAGATCCTACTAGCCTCCCGTCCACTCATCCTAAGCCTACATAAAATCCCTATAATGAGTGGCTCACACTCCAACCCTCCCCACTTATCCAGCAAGCCTTCCAACACTGTCTCAGTTACCACCCTGCCCCCCCCCCCCGTCCTCTAAGTCATTTGTGCCAACCTGTGCAATGACCCCTAAGACACTTCCCACTGGATCTTACTATTCCCTCCACTCGTTCCTCTACATCCCTGACCTCTGCTCTTGGCAAACAGACTCTCACTTTTTTTTTGCCCTGTCCTCAACACAGAATTCCCTGTCTACCTTTCTTACAATACTATTCCCCTCTACCACTGCTTCTCTAGCCCTCTCCCATCCTTCCTCCTGTCCACTCCCACCTTCCTGTTTCTCTACTCCCTCCTGACTATTACCCTTTAATACTACTACACCCTTCCCATCTTCCCATCTGTTATCTACCTCCCAAATACTATCCTCCACTACAACTACCTCCTCCCCACGTGCCTAAACCTCTGCCTGCACTGAGCTCTCTGCAGATTGAAGCTTGAATTTGTGTAGTCGTCTCACCCTTCAGACATGAGCATGTATACACTTTTATATCAAAATGTGACATATTGAGATACATCTAGGTACATGTTCCACTGATTGGATCTGAATCTGATTCGATGGAATACTGTAGGTTTCAGATACAAAGTTGTATTCTTTCTGATCAGATTTGAACCTGACTTGAAATCTCATAGGTACGACATTAAGTAGGCACATCCAGGTCGGATAACTGTGCCTCATGTGAAAACAATTTGATTCCAGTGATTTTTACTGATTTTGTGTTTATAGATTCGTTTTCTTTGATTGTTTTTGTGTGTCAAACTGACGTGCATTTGAAACTGACGACTCAATGTTCACATTTCCCACCAGTTACAACTTTTATTGCCCTATAATAATTTGTGGTTTGGTCGGCTTACTCTGGCTTAAGTTCATGGTTATTATGTGCTTCATCTACTATGGGTGTTCGCAATACAATGTACTAAAATGCTCACATTAGCATCATTGAAAAGGATATAGACATAGATCCATATGCATGGTGTACTCTACCTCTGTGATTATACATCATGGACTACACCGTGAACATCAATTTCTCTGCATATGAACAAATATGCAGCGACTTGATTTTCCCAGCTGAGGCAGCCCTGATTGTAAAGAAGAGGGAGGACTGTGGCACACTGACTCCTCACAATCTGTTTAGTTACCCCTGTATGGAATCAGACCAGATGTTTTTTATCAGTATATGTTTGCAAAAAGAATTTGTTTTGAGCAGACAAAGCATGGACAAAGTTTACCAGTTCATGCCATTGTCTATCAGTCCAAATGCATACATTTATTACTGAGGGTTGTGCAACTGGAGAGATGAATTTCCAGTTGCCCACTGGCAGTTTATCTGCTGATGAACAATCTTCCATGTATTGGTGGATTGGTCTCAAGTTCACCCAGTTGCAAGCAATATTTTTGCATCAGCCCATTACTATAGCATACATGCAACATTATTATGAGGCCTATAAATCATTCTTTTTAGAAGAATGCAAACAGATGCTGCTAAATATGAAAACCACGAAAGACCAGGGAATCAAAGCAGGACGGGAAAGTGGTAAGCAGCAAAAAAAGAAAAAGAAACGACTGCAACTTCAACCACAAAAGGAAAGGGAGCAAAAAAGAGAAGAAACAAGCTGGGGTGTTTGAGAAGGAAACCTTAGGAAATTGGAAGAGGACTTCAAAAGGTGAAAAGGGAGTTTATCTCCAATGAAGAAGATATGGAATGATCAATGGGGCAAAATGAGTCGACTAATCATGCTTATTCAAAATATCCCCCATTGACACCATGCAGGTTGGATGTTGTAACAAATGCATATGATCAGATCGCAAGAAGAGATGATAAAAAAGATAGTCACCTCCATAGTATTATACATGTTTCTAGGATCACCAGTATTAGGCATTATTGATGATCATGGTGAAATAAGAGATATGACACTACCATCAGATGAGCAAAAGCCTGACATTCGCCCACAAGATGACAAACAACCCGCTGTCAGAGACAGTGCTGATGATGTCGAATATTCACAGGATTTGCATGGACATGAGGTTGGAACTGAAAGGAAAGACAACCTTGTTGAAAGTACGAGTCCTAAATATATTGTTGGCAACCCCATCACTAATATGGGTAGAAATATAATATCCTCCTGTCTCCATAATGTTCATGTACAAGAAGCAAAACCCCAAAGTACTGCAGCCAAATACATCGAGAACAAAGGATGTAAATTTGAATGGTAAGCAATCAATTTTTACAGGGCTAAAGATGAAAAGAGACTGTACAAAGCGTGTTGGACACCAGTGAGCTGTGGTAGATGGTGGCGTTGGAAAGAACCAAAGCACAACATCAGACCCCCAAACATGATATTGTGTGGTTGGCTTCCTGGTAACGTTGAAATATATTAGAGTGGTCGACTTGCGTGACTCTTATTATGTATACATTATTCAAGTGGTCTTCACTTTTATTGAATATATATAGCTGATGTCCGGGTGGTGGGCTTGCATGCTCACTATCTGATACATTTAACATGTTGGATGTAAAGTTATCTATTTGCTGGGTGAGAGTCCTGACACCTCAAAATATAATATAGATGCTATGCCCATCATAATTTTGTACATCTCATCATAGTTTTATACATAATCATATATGTGTAAATATGTGATGTCTTTTTATGTAAAGCTTACTTGTCACCAGATATTGCAGTACACCTTGTTTAATATTTTTACACAGGACTTGGTCGGTTGTTTGACTTTGTCAGGTTGTGATCAGGAACTCTAGTGCTGCAACTAATGGCTCAGTTGTTTGGCTTTAGTTGAATGCTAATCGTACTTTATGGTGTTCTAGTGTACATCATTTTTAATGTGAGCTTGGCACAGAGATACGTGGATATTTTGGTGTCTTTGCTGTTGTCTAAGATTTGTGTTTTGCTGAATGGGTTGATTCTTTATGGAGGGATTATTGTTCAATGCTAATATGGCATTTCTGTCATTGGCCTAGAAATATGTTGTTATATTCATGAAACATGTGACCATTCCCTTCACATTAGCTGGTTCTTCTTTAGCATGACGGGGAGCGGGATGTGGTAGTTTCTAGGCACTGAAATCAACTACCTGATTCAACCTAATTCATTATTAATTTCATGTCTTTGATGTCGTTTGCAAGATGTGGTTATTGTGCATAGTTGATGACATTGCAGTGTATATATTTCCCATTTTCGGCTAGGTGATTGGTGCTGGAGGTTGCTGGTTGGAGACCTGACCTTTCCGTGGTCACAAAAAATTTATATATCTGTGGTGTTTCTTTGATGCTGGTGGACTTACAAATGTACAGTCCCCAATCCGGGACAAGTCCAAACACAGTAGTTTGTGTGATTAGAATAAATACAATGAACTGGGCCATGTCGATTATGACATTCGCGCATACCTGCCTCCATATAACCATTCTTTTTAGGAATGGGAATTTGGCGCAAAATGTATGTGCATGTCCCATTTTCGGCTAGGTGATTGGTGTCAAAGATTGCTGGTTCGAGACCTGGCTGTTCCATGGTCACGAAACATATATATCTGTGGTGCCTCTTTGTCTGAACACAGTAGTTTGTGTGATTGGAATAAATACAATGAACTGGGCTATGTCGATTATGACATTTGCGCATACATGTACCTGCCTCCATATACCCATTCTTTTTAGGATTGGGGATTTGGCGCATTTGGTATGTGCATGTCCCATTTTCGGCTAGGTGATTGGTGCCAAAGGTTGCTGGTTGGAAACCCGGCCATTCCACAGTTACAAAACATATAAAGGAATGCTGCTGAGGATGTGGTTGGCACGCTGACTCATCTAACAAGTCAATTGTTTAACTTTTTGTTGTATTTTGGATTGTCTGCATTTATAGTGTGTATTGGTGTTTATTTCCACAGAGCTTTCATGGGCAGCCAGAATATTGGTTCACTGGTTACTTAATAGTCAATGTCATTTTCTTTACCTGTATGTGCATCTCCCTGTGACCCTCTGTTTTGTACAAAGGTAGTGGTTGTGATCAGGTGATGGCCGTTGGTCTATTGTACGTCATGCCTCATAGTGACATCTTGACATACCTATACAGCTCCTAAAATATCATTTCTGAAATAATTTTTAAATTATGCCATGGTCCAGTCCTGTTTAAAATGGGGAAGAATATAGTGAAGGTTAGTTTTGCCAACCAGCTCAATTTACCTAATAGTCACCCTTACGTGTAAATAACCCAAGCCCAGGTGCTACGGTGTCTTTCACCAGAAGCATGTGTGCATAATGTAGTATGCCATGGAGCTACGCAGACTTGCCAAAAGGAAGACTTGGTATTTCCAGCGCTGCTGTCTCTGATCCCCTGTTGTTTGGGGGTTGACACTTGGTTAAAAAGTCATTTTAACTTCTGTGCATGTGTGGAGCATGTTACATTTAACTCCCATCATGGAGACACTGTTTCTCTGGTGCCAACAATCCCAATTTGACAGCTTTTAATCATTACTAGATTCACGAAAAGCAGAGGTTTTGTAACCTGCAGTGCAACAATAAGATACAATGCAAACCAGGAAAACGTGCCCATGTATTAGATATGACTCATGGAACTGAGTTTCGCTAAATGAGATGGAAAGTTTGAGTTTGGAAGGATTGTTTTTCGAAAGTAGGTATGATCAGTAAAACACAGGTCACATACAGTCCTGCTGGTGTTAAAGTGCCACCTGTGAATTGTAACCTAGAGCTAATATTGCATATAATAATAAAAAAAACATTTACTTTTATGTACTTTTCTTGAATGCATACCAACTCACATGCAAGTTGGCATTTTTACATCAGCCATAATTATTTTTTCTTCATAAAAACTACTAAATATATTAGGTCTTGACAATAGATGGAACGGCCATAATATAATCACATGGTAATGTTTTGAATTTGTTTGGTAACACCTTAGCATAACCTGTTCGTTTCCATTATGCAACCGGTACACAACTACACAATACTCTACCATAAAGTCCAGGTTCTTATACCTGCCTGTATTAATGAACCTCGCCTACGCATGCTTCATGCAGGGCATGGTTTCTCATCATGATGAGGACAGGGTTTTCAAGTGATGCACAAATATTGGTACGTGAAATATACAACTTTGTGGAAGAGAGTAGGAGAGGTAGCCCATTTTATTTTACCTCAAATTATACAAAATGGACAATGCATGCTTTCTAAATGTCAAAAAGAACAGTGCTACATATTGTGAAGAACTACAAAGACAATAGCCAAGTTTGCACACCAGCACCAGGGACCATATCAAAATGTGGCAGGAAGGAAAAACTGGGTGGATTTGACAAGAAAGTAGTTTGAGATGTTGGTAGAGGCTTTTATGCCAGGAATGAAGTTCTATGCACAAGGCGATTACAATAAACGTTGAAGGAGGATCAAGATTTAGACTTTTCAAGGTATGCAATGCTGAAACTACTGCATTGTTTTTGATATACATATGGGCGACTTAATGGACAAAGACAAGTCATATGTGAAAAACTGGAACTTGTCACTCAGAGACATTGCTTCCTGCGAAATACCAGAGAAAAGAGATCCAAAGACTACACTCCTATCTACCTTGATAAAACATGGGTGAACGGGAACCACACTGCCTCCTATCAGTGGATGCCTAAAGATCGTAAAGAAGGTCACAAAATGCCCCCTGGTAAAGGCGATAGGCTTATAATCTTGCATGTTTGTGCAGAGGATGTGATCCGGCGCTCTCATCTAAAAGCAAAGACAGCATCACCAAATCTTCCAACACGACCCCATACCTGTTTTTGGCATCCTGGAGTGGTCAGGATTAGTAAAAACAAAAAGAAAATGCGGGTTACAGAAAACGCGTAACTGTTAATCAGGGGACATTATATGTTGGACTACATGGCAAATCCATGGTTAAACATTTTGGTTTCTAAAATGGCATGTTAGCGTGTCTAATGATATTGCCAACTGCAGCTCCACAAAGAAATGATCACTTACGGACATATCGTTTGCAGATGTAAGTGGCGTGTAAATTGTGTATATTTATAATATATATATATATATATATATATATATATATATATATATATATATATATATATATATATATATATATCTTCTGCGATAGTTAATATACTTATTCATATAATTGTTTATTTATTAACCTATTTGTCCACCTTGTGTGGCATGTAATATATAATTGTCAACAGAGCCTCCGTGTATACTTCTCGGGTATCACCAATGTTCACGTTCAATTTTGCATATGACTATGTTTGCTTATTATTTTTGTACATTTCATGTTATCTCTTTTTGTTACGGCTTATTTTATTTCAAATAATGCAGCCTATATTATTGTCCTTATCTGTAAAGGCTACATAATTAGCTTAGTCAGAGAATGCCAGCGTTATTTTTACTACAAGTACGAAGCTATCTGTGTTAACTTACGGTCCTTCCTTGGATTATTCTCCCATTTATGCGGATGGTTTGAAATCATCTCATTGCACTCCGTACTGTTCAAAAATTAATTTACGTAGTCATTACCTTTATACTCGGCGCAAAGAGAGGCGCTAGTTGGTGCATTCTGTTATGTATTGTTGACTGTCGTGGTTATCAAATACTGTACTGTATAATATATATAGATACATATATACCTTAACTTGCCACATACTTGCGACATTGTTCCAAATGGTCGAAATGGTGTCAAAACATGTATGCCTCATTGTAGCAAGCCTATTATCTTATATATATATATATATATATATATATATATATATATATATATATATATATATACACATTCTGTGAGTGTAAGTGTGAGTGCCATCTTTGTCTATGTACCAATTTTAGTGTTTATTTACAGCCTAGGGGTATGGTTCTATCCAACAAATTCTATAGGAGTGATTGCACCATCGGCAAATTCCATCTCAGGCCTGCTATTTCACAGGTTATTATTTACTGCATTGCTGATGCTTTCTACTGAGTTATGTTTCTCGGGTAACTTTATTTAGAGCACCTCATTGCTCTCACTCCTCCTCACAGTGTTATTCTGTCATGCATATTTTCCATGCAAATATATTTCACGGCATTACACATATTGCTTTGTTAGCAGCCATCCCTAACGCCCTTCTGTCTTCCACAAATTTACCATTAGTATATATGTTGTTATGTTATCCAGTTGTTTGTTTATTGCTTACACTCCGTCTTGCTGGTTACTACTCGTATAAAGTCAGACAACGGATACTTCTTAGATATGTTTGTAATATCTCATTACATAAACATATTTCACCTACCTGAATACATACTAAATGTTCTCCCTTTATTATTATTAATGGCAGGCGATGTTCATATTAATCCTGGACTAACACGAAAGTTCTGTGACATATCTTTTTATCATCTAAATGCCTCAAGTTTGACTCAAGAAAAAATTAAATGTATAAAAACCGATATATCTCCTGAATTGGATCAAATTTCTGTTTCAGAAAGTTTCTTGTCACCCAACTCTCCTGAGGCCCCCCTTGTTCTGCCTAACTTTCACAAAATCATTAGATGCGATCGCCTCAGTGGTCGGTGGTGGAGTCGCTCTTTTTGTTTTCGACGCGCTAACCTTGAAATACCTGATCCCGAAATGTTGTGGAGAGAGGTCAGATTACACGATAGTAAATTTCTTTTAGGCATTATTTACAGCCACCAAACTCCACTGCTTCTTTCTGGGATAAATTTCAAGAAAGTATTGATTTGGCGAGAGCCTCGAACATCCACAATATCATTATATCTGGCGACCTCAATGCTGATCCTAGCACATTGCAGGGTATCAAACTTGACCAAATTGTTACATCCAATTTCTGTCGCTCCATATCAATGAACCGACACGTATTACTGAACATTCTGTAACGTGTCTTGATCAGCTTATAAGCAGTATTCCTAATTTTATCACAACCGTGCGAATTTTTTCATCCATTTTAAATTGCGACCACTCAGTCGTAGGTGCTGACCTATTGTTCCGGCGTAAAAGAAACCCGATATACAAAAGACATGTTTGGGACTATAGCAAGGCAGAATTTAATTTATTTCGGACCTATCACAGTACTTTAAATTGGAACCTATGCTTCCCTTCTAATGATATGAACGATTGCTGCGATTATGGTCGGAAATGTTTCTTGACGCTGCGATACACTGCGTCCCAAACCGAGCTATCGATATTCGTCCTTTTGACGTCCCTTGGTACAATTCACAGTTACGATCCTTACGTCGTACAGCGCACCGGGAATATGAGAAGGTCAAAGCTAACGGTCCTAACCATGACACTGCCATGTGGTCCTCGTATTGTAGATTAAGGAATTATTATCAAGAGCAGCTTAGAGCTGCCGAACATAATTATCATGATAAACTCCGTATCTCTTTAAATAATCCTAATGAAAACAAGAAATGTTGGTGGCGCACAGTCAAGTATTTTCTAAACTGTAACCACATAACCTCAATACCCTCGCTATTGCTGAAATTTTCAATTCATTTTTTCTCAAACAATGCACACTTGACTCTACATCTGCCTCTCTTCCTAGGCACATTTTGCATCCCAGCAATACAATTCGCTCAATTTCAATTTTAGATAAGGAAGTCCTGGATATTCTACATAGCTTAGATATTTCTAAGGCCACCGGTCCCGATGGCATTAGTGCCAAACTTTTAAAGGAAGGTGCGCCTTCCATTCATAAATCATTAGCTAAACTTTTTAATTTATCTTTGAATAATAATACGTTTCCTACTAAATGGAAAGAAACTAATGTTACAACTTTACATAAAATAGGCGCTGAAAATCTCAGCGATAATTATCGACCGGTTTCCTTGTTAAGTTGCGCTGGTAAGGTATTCGAAAAAGTCATTTTCAAGCATGTTTTCAACTTCTTTAGGGACAATATATTAATCTCAGCTAACCAATCTGGTTTTACACCGGGAGACTCTACTGTCAATCAGTTACTTGTTACATGTCACGAGTTATGTCTTGCTTTTGATCAGCCAAAAGGGGTACGCCTTGTTTTCCTGGACATCAGCAAGGCTTTTGATAAGGTCTGGCACAATGGCTTACTTTCCAAACTTGAGAAAAATGGAATTTGTGGGGATCTGTTCAGATGATTTTTTAGGTTTCTTTCAATTCGTCAGGAACGTGTTGTGATTCAAGGACAATCCTCTAACTGGGGCATAGTGAATGCTGGAATTCCACAAGGATCTGTACTCGGACCTCTTCTCTTTTTAATCTATATCAATGATATCGTTGACCTTGTCAGATGTAATATCAAATTATTTGCTGACGACACATCTCTTTATTTGATAGTGGACGATCCTGCAACTGCTAGTGAAATTATAAATTCGAATCTTGCGTTTATTGACGGATGGGCAAACGACTGGTTAATTACCTTTAATGCTCATAAAACAGGTAGTATGCTAATTACACGTAAAGTTATTTCTCCGGACCACCCATCTATTACTTTTCAAGGCCACACACTGCAAAATGTCAATACCCACAAACATCTTGGTATTACTATACGCTCTAACCGGAGATGGTCTGACCACGTTTACAACCTAGTTGCTAAAACTGGAAAGTTTCTTAACATTATGAAAAGCCTCCAGTTTCGCCTGGACCGCCAAACTTTACAAACCATCTATTTTTCTTTTATAAGACTTATTTTAGAACATGGAAGTCCTGTCTTGGATAGCAGCACATCAACTGATGCTGATAAACTTGAAAAAAAAAATCAGTTGACTGCTGCAAGGATAGTTGGTGGCGCGATGCATGGCACATCGAATGCTAAACTGTATGAACAGCTTGGATGGCAAACCCTTACCTGAGCGCAGATTCCTGGACGGCGCAAGAGACTGAGGGCGCCAGTCGGAGTCTGACCCAAGTGTACCAGCCTTTGAATTTACCGCTCCAATCACAATAGCACACACAAATCTTCGTTCAGATCCGAACGTTACTCTGCCATCTAGTGTCTTAAGCTAGAACTAGTTTATTGACCAATTTATTTATTTATTTGAAGCACGCCATCTGTCGCCGAATATGTATAAAAGAAAACCGAAATGGCTTTACTAGAATGTGTTTGATTGGTTCACTGGTCGGCATATCTAGCTCACTGATTGGTTTGACGTAGAGAGTTGAAATCAGCGCGTGATTCAAATGGTACACTTGGGTCAGACTCTGACTGGCGCCCTCAGTCTCTTGCGCCGTCCAGGAGTCTGCGCTCAGGTAAGGCAAACCCTGGCCTCTCGTAGGAAAGAAGCCAAATTATCACTAATGTATAAAATGGTTCATGAATTAGTACCTAACTATTTGTAATCTGTTACTCCAGATAATGTGAATCAATTTCCTACCCATTATAATACTCGACAAATATATGATCTGCCTCATTTCAGAGCCGCACTGATTTGTTTAACAATTCTTTCTTTCCATCAACTGTACGACTCTGGAATGAATTACCTTTGGAAATTCAAAACTTACCATCTTTACCTATATTTAAATTTAGATTACGTGATCACTTTGGGTGGTCGAATAAGCGTCCAGAGTATTACAATTTTGGTGAGAGATATAGTTTTGTATTGCATACTGGCCTCCGCTTGGGTAGCAGTCCGCTGAATTCCCATCTGTTCAAGATTGGTGTCAAAACACATGCCAGTTGTCAATGTGGTGCAAGTAATGAGGATGCTTGGCATTTCTTTTTTTCTTCTCCAAGGTATACTGTTATACGATATCAACTACACAATAGCATTTCATTGTACAATCCTTTTACATTGCAATCTGTATTGTACAGTTCTCCTAACTGCAAATTTCTGTGCAGTTCAAGATTTTATTGTGCTCTCTGGAAGATTCACACAAGCAGGCATTGGCATAGGAATTATTTGCTTTTCTTACTCAAAACTATATCTGAATTATGTACCTAGTAAACAAAATTATTAATTACTTTGAACGTATTGAGCCCCCCCCCCCCATCTGTCCCTCCCCAACTGTGATGCTTTCTCACTCTTGTATCGCGGCAAGACGGTGGGCCCTGTGTCACTGTGCAGCGCTCGTGTGTCTGTTGGTGTCCTGTTTAATTGTTCTCTATTCTTCCACGAGAGGGATTTATATAGGACTAAGCCCTCTTCCCAATTGTTAATTGCCGACGAAAATACTGTATTTGTATTGTTGAAAAAAAATTTAGGAACGTTTAAACCAAAGATAGCAGAGATTACCATACTAAAATGAACGGGAAGACATTTCTTATTTATGTTAAGAATCAACTCTTGTCAGCATTATCAGAAAAGTCATTGGTTCTGATGGAGAATGCACCATATCACAGTGTCAGGGATCTTGATAGCAAATCACCAACAACAGCAACTCAAAAGGCGATATGCAACAGTGGCTAATGGCAAGAAACATACCATTTGGAAGTACAGTGATCAAGAAAGAACTCAATGAAAATAACAAAATACATAAAACACCAGCAGTATGCCTTGTTGATGAACTATTAAAGAAAAAGGGACATGACATGCTACGGCATCCGCCATATCACTGCGATTTAAATCCAATCGAGATTATATGGGGAATTATGAAGAACAAAGTGGGAAAAAACAGTACCTTTAAACCGAAAGATATTGAATTATTGTAAACAGCAGCATTGGACTGATAACAAAGCAGCAGTGAGATAATTGCATTATACATGCAGTTGACATAGTTGAACAGGACCATTGGAAAAGAGATGGTCTGCAGCAAAGTGAGATTCCACGCATGGTCATACATTTGGGTAGTGATGACGAGTCTAGTGATGAGGAAATAGAGCACAGTTATTGAATGGCAAAGGTATGTACACTAGTCTGATTGAATGGCAAAGGTATGTACACTAGTCTTATTGAATAGCAAAGGTATGTACACTAGTCTTATTGAATGGCAAAGGTATGTACACTAGTCTTATAGCATCACATACACACACCAAAAGCACTGTATTGGTCATTGGTCACAAAGTGGAATTGAACAGACATTCTTATGAAGCATAACTCTGTGTAACCACAGGTATGATAAACAAAAAATGTCGTATTGTTTACAGGCTGTTCCTTAGGGAAAATACCCATCATTATCCCATTTTTATGTAGTTTCGAGGCTTCTGATTGGTTAATAGCCATGAAATGCCTGCCGCACCTAATTGAAATTATGGTATTACCCACATGGGGTTGGTATTACTGGAGAAATACCATGCGACACCTAGCGGCTAAAGTGAAAACGGCTCTGACAGGGGAACGCAGACGACAAAATGGCAGAACAGGCGCCTTCTTCTGCCAATAAAAGGCAGAATAAATAAAAATAAATAAAACTACATAAAAATGGAATAAATTCGTTACACACTGGTAGACTGGGTGATACAGCGAGCATCTCCCACTCAGGGAACTGGAATTACCCAGTCTACCAGTGTGTAACTAATAGTCCATCATGTTTTTATGAAGAAAAAATAATTATGGTTGATGCAAAAAATATCAACACTTGCATATGAGTTGAGGGGGGGGGGGAGGTATGGATATAAGAAATGTAATAGTGAATGTTTTTCTTTAATATTGCATGCAATATTGACTCTAGGTCACAATTCAGGGGTGGCACTTTAATATCTGCAGGACTATACGTTTATAAACTGTCTGTGGCACGAGTTGCCGTCATGACATATAGATACCCCGGAGGGCTAAATGGACCTGCATACTTCATGTTCACATGGAGGTGAAAACTACAATCGCGTTATTTCATTTTTTACCTTTAAGTTTTCTTTTTTTTTTTTTTTTTTATTTTATTTTTGATATTATATGACCTTGAAATTTAACATTTAGGATCAAAATTAAAATTGGCAAGAAATGGTCTTTGTGCTTTCCAAAGAACGGTCCAGTGAAATCAGATTTCAGTTCTGAAGAAAGGTATGGTTAAGCAAATAGTATATGATCTGACAATGTGGATCAATAACATGACATGTTTGAGGTTAAGTTTGGGGACAGTATTACACAAGATCGTCTTTCAGGGTTAGGTGGTCTTCTATATTCCATGTTTACGTAACCAAGCATGTCTTTGAAGAGACAAATTCCCCCTTTCATTGGATGGCAACGTGATCTAGACCTTCGAACCTTTTTCTTGTGGCCCTGAGCTGCTTGTCAATTGGCCAAAGAAATCAACATTTAACTGATCACTTTTCGAATTTCATTAAGCAGCTGGCACGATGTTGCATGGGGAGAGGCTTAATGAATATTGAACACAGTTGAAGCATTTTCAATGTTGCTAATTAAGGATAAAAATCACTGACTTGAGGTAGTAATGGGCAGTAATGATATAGGTTTGTGGGCAAGTGGAATGGAATAAAGCTTCGTATATTTGGCGAAAGTGTTTTAAAATGTATATGGTGCACAGCTCTTTGCTATTGTTTTCATTCTGTTCCTCAATATTTACCTTTTTCTGGTAAAGTAAGATTCGGACACCACCTTTCCTTGGCGTTGGTCCGGCGGGATGCGCCGAACCTGCACGAAGACAAACTATTGACCTGAGTTACGCCATTCTGACAGGTCGTATCTACATTTCTGACTCAATTATTTTTTTATGTTGATATTTAAACAGCCCCAAAGCGCCCAGAGGTAAATTGCCGTCAGCTGTGATGTTTTCACTCACATTTCATGCAAATAGAAACTATTTTTGCTGACAAAATTAGAAGACGGATAATACCGGGTTATAGCGTTCCCTGTTTCAGGTTGGGTACGTCTCTGAAGACAGTTATTTACTCGGTTTTGTTATGATTAGAAAAAGGTGAAGGAGTATTTTAGGTGAAAGCATTAAAGCTGACCACCTACACCCGAGTGCTTTGAGTTTGAGCTAGCAGCTAAGGATTGAGAAATATGATTACCTCGTAATCATATAGTGACTTAAACAGAAAACTGCCAGTTATGCCATTATACTTCCCTGGTACAAGATCAGTGATCATGAGATTTTAGCTTTGACATTCAAACAAGTCTGCAAATTAATCATTTCATATTTACGTCCCGAGTTATATGTGTCTTGGTTTGGAATCGTCCAACCAAGATTTGCACATAATGTTTTTTTTTTTAGCTTGGTTAAATAACAGATCACTTAATATATTGTTAGCACGTCTGGTGGACGGATATGAAAAGAAGGTCAGTTGGCCCGTGGACAGGTGCGTAGCTTGATTGGTAGGTACATATTATTTTACACGAAAACGATAGGGATCTCTTCGATAGATCTTCTCCACAAAGAGATTAGGCCTATATCCCTGTTAAAACCACCTCTCAAACGTCCTTTCTCTGTTAATATTCTCCACCTGAAAGCTACTCATCCGTACATATTTTGCCAGCCCTTTAGGTGGTTGAAATTGTGAGATTCTACACAAAATGAATAAAGATACGTATCATTCAACATTTATTTTATTTTCTATACTACTTAATTTTGTCAACAATGCAATGCTTAAGCGTCATGCTGGTGAACAAAAAAAAATTGTAATTTACAATGGAATACGCTGCTCTTAAAAAATGGACTTGAGAAGTCTTAACAAAGGTGATTACCTTAAATTTTGTTTCATTTCTATCAACATGACTGAAATTCTCCATTAGATGCCTTAAAGAAAATCTGCCATACTGTATGACGATTTTGTGAGTCCGTTTTTTATAGTGCATAAATTGTCACATTTGTTGGCTTTTTGTCTCCTTTTTTTTCGTATGTTTATTGCGACGTGAAACTACGGGCAGTTCTTTACTACTGCTTTCCTACGCTTGCAAGACTTGCCGCCCCAGTTCAGTGGCAAATACTTGATCGTAAATCCAGATTCCAAGACAGAATGAAGTATACCCGGTGTGGGACTTCGGATAGTTCTGTGATCATGCAAGCACTGGGCGGTCCATGTGTGCTGTTCTGATGAAGAAGAAAAAAAAGAGCCACTGTTATGATAAAAGATTACAGGGAACAATATACAACAGTTGCTATATAGAAAAGTAACGTATAAGTGACCACTCTTACGAACCACAAACCGCTTATTTATCATTATCATTATCATTACTAGTGATAATGATTTTCAACCTTTCAATCAGAAACAATTTAAAAGCCAGTAACAGCCTATTTATACACGCGTATATCTGTTTAAATATACGTGAAACTACATTTGATTATTCTTCAAATCGATGGAATGGTATGATGAAATAGACTTAACATATGTTGAAATGCAATGTAACGTGAGGAAACCGATTTATTCATCTGCTGATGGAAAACTTCATGAACTAACAAACTTGATGCTCCCTTTTAATGGACGTATTTGAACAAATGTTCAATAATTAATCATATCAAATCACTTCCGGTCAGATTTAATATTAAATCATGCCATTAAATTTGACCGGAAGTGATTGCTGCGGTGTTCAAATGAGTTATTATATCAAATTAATCCCTGCCCAATTTAATCATATCATCACAGGGGAAGTGATTTGATGAGATGATCAAATAATTGATCATATCATCAAATCACTTTTGATCCGATCTATTCATATCTATCAATAGATCAATTTTATATGAGTAATTTTACATATCATATGTATTGCAGATTTCTACATTATGCTGTCTTTCACTTTAAGGATAAAAACAAGTATAAATTAATTTAATGGCTACAATAAAGTCAACTCAGATTTAAATATTCTAAAAGCTTGGTCTGGTTACTTCAAATATAAATATATTATTATCATGGCTATCCACCGAGCCAAATTGCAAACTTTGGTTCAAGATGAACAATGGTGCAGAGATTTCTCCGTAGTTTGAAGCAATTTGGTGCAGAGAGCACCGAGGAAAGTTTTTTAACTGGACATATTATCGTCAGTCCTCCCTGTATTTCTCATTGATATATAATAAAGCTGCTGATATTTTCATCTACATGTATTGTTCGTTACCGACTGGTTTGAGTGGGGAAGTGTTAAACTTAGAACTAACTCCCTTTACTTTCACGCCCTGAAATCCATGTCTACCAACTTTTCGCAAATTTCCAGCTTACAGGAGCTTTATATGAGAAAAATATTCAGCAAGTGTAGCTTGTACTGACAAGCAATATTCTATGTTTCAATATCTGTAACCTGAGCTTACATAAAAGAATACACTGTTAACTCACTACATATAACTTTCACCATCTTTTTATTGAAAACAATCACAACTCAATCAATTCCTACAATGTTTTTGGCATACATAAATTCAATTTAATAACTAGGAATCATGCGTCGACTGTCCGGGTATTACTTTAAACACCAGGGTCACAAAGTTTCATTTTTTCAACAATTAACTACGCTACAGAATACATTAATATACCTGTTTGTCCGTCAATATGAAGTAAAAGAGAAGAGGTGTATTACACTTTAGTTTGATGTGTTGTTAACCGCATTCAAAAAGCAAAAAGATATTAAAATAAAGGATGCTTTACACAAAAACCACTGACTGTGCATATAAATTTTCATTTGGAACAATATTTTGCTGCTATCCTTCCCACATATAACATTTAATTATTATAGATTGATCACATGCAATGTAATTTATAATCATATTACAGAAAAGTCACAAATGGCGTAGTATGCAGAACAATTACTGCACTATGCCTAGCCTTGCAACCTTCAAGTCGGTGCCTGCAGGGAGTATATTTGTACAGTCCACCCCACTGCAGAACATCGCCAGAATATGAATCTGGTGTCGTTCTGTTAACTCATTCCACTCTGATATAAAACCAAGTCAACAGCTTTCCTTGACGCGCTCTGGGCGCAATGCACCATGGAATGCTGTTGACCATGGCATATAATTTGGAATGATCTCCCATTCAAATTTCAGCCAAAATTTTGAAAAATAATCCCTAAATTAGAAAAATACAATTGGCAGACGACATTTAGATATTAGCGGGGAAAAAAGCGTTATTAGGGTGGAATGAGTTAAGTTAGACCACATCGACTTTTGTCGAAATTGGCAACGAAAGAATCGGGCAAAACCATTTCCCTGTAGTGCAGAAATGTTTGAGTTGAACGAGTGCATGAAAGAGCACTGTAGATTCACCCTGATCGAAATGATGGCAGCTGTACTCTAAATTAACCGAACCAAACCAGATTCATATTCTTTGTGAAATAACCTTAACTCAAAAGCCAATGTGCCTGCAGTTACAAGAAACCATGAGAATGGCCTAACACTAACAGCTTTCCTCGGCGTGCTTCGTTATCATTGCACTAAAATCACGCCAAGGAAAGCTGTTGCCTCAGCCAAAACATTGCATAATATATAGGCCTATAGGCCTTTCCCACAAATAGAAGAAAGGTAATTGTACAAACTATTAAGTGCATTAATTAATGTGCATCTGTGTTCCATATTTTGACAAAAATGACTAATCATTTTTCACAATTGTTTCTTTGTGCTGGTGTCTCCCCCTAGCGGTGATGTGGGCGTGGATTCTGTTCCGTAGCCTGTGTAGGTCTAGGTTGTTTCCGGTAGGCTTATGTCTTGTAGATTCAACATAATGTCTGAAATAAAAATAACAAAATGCGAACATAATCACACACAACATGTATGCCAAGATTAATATTGTACATATACATTACTCGTATATGTGACTGAGTATAATATGTCTTCTTCTTCTTCTTCTTCTTCTTCTTCTTCTTCTTCTTCTTCTTCTTCTTCTTCTTCTTCTTCTTCTTCTTCTTCTTCGAATTCGAATTCGAATTCGAATTCGAAATTCTTCGAAATGAAATGAAATGAAATGAAATGAAATGAAATGAAATGAAATGAAAATAAAGGAACAAAACGATCTATGCACCGTCGTGAGAAAGTCCATAGTGTACGGCTACATGGTACATTCAGGTATATGACGGAATACATGAAACATGCTGCCCAAGTCCATATTACAGCAGCAAGATCAACATGCTGATCGAAAGGAATCCATGACGTTGGCAAAGTCTACTATTAAGTCTATTACTAATATTGCGTGACCTATGAAGGCGAACGAATTTTGTTTGACGTCATGGCGTCTTGGTAGTTCGACCGTAGTTAGGCCTACAAGTTTGCACGAGGTTTACAAACATTCAGATTGTGAGAACATGCTAAATGGTAACTCAGCTTGGCATAGGCCTACATTGCAAAAAATATGTTGACAAATACTGACCTTGTGACCCATTCTCACTTTTATTGAGATCACCAAAGTTTATCCAGTAATTAAAGCTATTTTATCAAAAAAAAAAAAAAAAAAGAAATACCTAGAGGCCAAAGTTGTCCATATCTCCTATATCTAATGCCAAAATTCACGAAAGCCTGGTTACCCCGGTGCTGCTCTGGTATGACCATCGGAAACGGACAGGGGGTCAGTTACTGGATGGAAAATAAAAGCAGCCGCGTGGAGCAGACAGATTGGTCTCCTTGAAGCAGTCAGCCAGTCTGTTGACTCGCATGCTCCACTCAGCTGGTTTTACTATTATATTGCTGCACCTTGCGCCCAATTTCAAATATTTACATTCAATCTAACTTTTAGCATTGCAAGTATAGGAGAGAGCCAGGTGTGTTATGAGACCATAACACAGTAGCCTTGAGTGTTATGGGACCATAACACAAGTGTCCCGCCCACATCCCAATAAGCCACGCCCACCTGGGTTTCCGGAACTTAAGGATATATATCAGGTTACAATGGGTTAAACCATCATTTTTGCTATTTTCACACATGTTATGCACTTTTCCTTTAAGTTTTGTATGCCGGAATGAGATTTCAGGTTGTGTAAAGGAAAATTGTGAATTTTGGCAAAAGTATTGGGCCTGGTTCTCACTGTTTGGTGTGGCTTCGGCTGGGGACAAGCTAAGCTTCTAAGCTCCACCCTGCAGGAATCCAACAGGAGCCTCATTTACATACAGCAGGTGTGAGCGCTTCTGCGCACGCTCCGCACAAGCAGACTACGATCAGCTGGGCAGGCAAACCGCATTATCGCTTTGTGTACAACTCTCGTTTGAACATATCCATATAAACTCAGACTTCCATCCTCTTGTTGCTCCAATACTTGTTCTTTCGCTCAGTTTCAGAGTTCCAACTTTACAAGTTGCACACACAGCAGCGGCATCAATACAAGCCTGCAACTGAGAACAGTCCCATAATCCATCGGTATCCCTCTGCCTGTTCATTCACATCTCCTTGTTCACAACAATCTGTAGATCTAGCCTCGTGGACCACAAAGTCTCCGAGTTTCTGGGAACTAGCACTGCAGAAGCGTTTGTCCAGACCGGGTTGGCTTGTGGATGTTGTGGTGTTCACCGAATCAGTATCCGTGACCTTGGCCGCGACTTCGTTCGACCCTGACCATGCAATGCCAGACTCGCCCGGGGTCTCCGTGAGGCTCACGTCGGGTTGCAGGGTCGTCTCCACTGGAGGGAACTTTTGCAGTATGATCCTAGATCAGACGCTTTGAGTTCACTTGCAACTGACGCGGGCATCGGTCTGCCCCTAGGTTTTTTCTTTCTCGGCATCTTTGCAATAGCACTTTCTAATCACACAAATGTAAGCAACGATCCTGTGAACTTGATAGAAACTTTCTGAACTGAGACTGAAGTTCCGATTTACTGACACCTATACTGCCATTACTGGGCCCCACGCAAGACGGCAAACATCGTAGAACCCGGTTGCCCCGTAACCACCTGTCAGTCATTTGTCGGCCAATCAGGTTAAACTTGAGAAACCCCAACATGGAATCCAAAGTGACAGATGAGCATGATTATAACATTTTTGGATGTAAAACCTCTAAAATAAAGCATTCTTTGAAGTTTGATGCTCCAAACTTGTCCATTTACTCAACAGGTAGGAGTGTGTAACGGAATACCAAGGTGTCATTGCGATCAAAGGCCCAAAGAATAGCGTAAGTCCTATTGATGTCGGCATTTGCTTTGAAAGCGTTTTTCTCGGCATCATTCCTGGCCTTTGTTTCTCAACTTCTTGTGAAATCAACTTCGTCAGTTTTGCTCATAAAGACCTGGGGTTTGTGGCAAACTGTTCACAAGAATGTAATCTTTAAAAACGTGTCTCAGATTTTTTCTATCTTGAGTGGTTTTCCCTCCACAGCGAGCCAAACGTCAAAACCTTTGATGTAAGAATGGAATGTCATCTTTTCAACTTTCAACGGGAGTATCTCCACAATAGCGCAAACAATGACAAAAGTGAGACACGTTTGTGTAGAAAATCATGTC
This sequence comes from Hermodice carunculata, assembly GCA_964020975.1. Taxonomy (NCBI): domain Eukaryota; kingdom Metazoa; phylum Annelida; class Polychaeta; order Eunicida; family Amphinomidae; genus Hermodice; species Hermodice carunculata. Next base: position 10,133 of record CAXHWN010000239.1, on the reverse strand, counting down.
TGCTAGCTTTTGCAACAGAAATGCACATGCTCAAGCTCAAAATAAAAAAGTAGATTTAATAATTGTGTGATTTTTTTATGATCACTTTACCTGATTGTTGTGTCAACACAGAAGAACTTGTAAAAATGAAAATGCTATCAACTTATTCCCAGATTTATTAGCTTTCAGGAAATATATAGTTTATGGTACTTTTAACGTATTTTCAGACTTTTATTAAGTCATTTGTAAGACTCACGCGTAACCTGATATATACCCTTAACACTTGAACATGCTGCATGGGTAAATCAGTTTCTGGACGTTTCTCTTAATTTTATGCATTACATTTCTAAATTTTGTGTAATTGAGCAGAAAAATTAAGAGAGAAATGTAAATATAAGCAATGAGGGTCGCTTTTGTGTGTGTTATGGCATAATGACGCGGGTGATGGAAGCTGGCATCGGGCGAGGCGCACTGGCGTGCGCCACGCCCACGATGTCAGCTTCAATCACGCGCGTCATTATGCCATAACACACACAAAATCGACCCTCATTTCTTGATAAGATCACTTGATTATTGCTGTGTTTTCTTCTGTGCTGTAACACTCCTTATAAAATTTGAATTCCCTTGCACGTGACCTACTCTGGAAAAAAATAAGAGATATTAAACATATTGACCGAGGCCAAAGCCTCGGTCAACATATCTTTCCCTCGGTCCATGTTGCTGCCTGTAGCATCCCTCGCTCTCTATTATTTCTATAGGCCTAATATATGCATATATATATATATATATATATATATATATATATATATATATATATATATATATATATATATATATATATATATATATATATATATATATATATATATATATATATATATAGGCCCTGTATATGTGGGTGGATGGGTGAGAGTATGTGCATTTAGACCAAACTCCCTATTGCAAACCCTTTTCCCCTTTTCATTGACACGTATGGACACTTTCTTTTATCTAAAAATGATATTCCATATTAAGACCCCCCCCCATTAAGACCTGTTATCGGTCCCTTGAGTGGTCTAAACAGAGTGATTTTACTCTACATGTTCAAGTTATTAGCATATAATTCTGATCGTGTTGTTGTACATCATTAACAATCGACCTAAAAATAGGCCTATAAATGAACCTTGATGAGACTTTTAATATTTGTTTTCAATATTGGTTCGGTTTAGGACGCTTTTCCTTTTGCGTTTGCCCAAAGAGAGTCAAAATGTGTATTTAGCCATACAATTTGAGTCGTTTCCTTGTGCGAGTTAAAATTCTTTCATTTAGTAATAAACATATATACAAATAGGTTCAAAATATAATTATAATAGCATTAATTATGCCATTGATAAAATAACCGCACTTTTTGCGAAATATGTCTTTCATACATAAATTCAAAATTTAAAAATTTCTTCCGCAGGGTACTTGACTTATTTTTAAATGATGCATCTTTTATCAATTTATAATTATATTTGAAAAAATTACATGCACATAATTTTTAAGAACCGGTATTATGGTCTGCTAGTATCAACACCCAAGTACTTATTATTTTTTTTTTTTTTTTGTAAGTGAACCATTTTGTGTAAGTGATTCGGTTTTAGGATAGCATCTGGTTCGGTTTAGGTAACTGTTACAAAAAGCGAACCAATGGCCAGTGGGGGGGGGAGCAGTATTTTTGTCTAGTTTTCTTTAGATACCCGATATTATTTATTTGCATATAATTGTTTCGAAAGGCAGAATAAAGACGCAGCATAACATATACAGATGATAAACTCCAGTGCCACTGTGCAAATACAAAAATACACATGCGTTTAAAACGTTATTGGTAATAGACTCGGAAATCAGAACCGGTATATTTTAATCACCCTGGTAAGTTAACAGGAAAATATATCCACACACGGACGGTCAAGGAGGCTCGAATTAAGAAAAATCATCGGCGCTGTCGTGGGAACCAGCTTTATTTGACATGAAAATTATGAATAAAACACTCAGAAAATACAAATCACATTTTAATCTGATGACTCAATGTACCATCTTTCTCTGCTAGAGTGACACAACTGTCGTATATTCTTGCATTGTCACAGACGTCAAAATCAACAGCACTATTAATGATTTGAAATAGGCCACATCCAGGGCGTAGCCGGGGAGAGGTGGGTGGTCAAAGGGTTCGGACGAGCTCCCAGTTTCAGCAAAAGGTCCAACTTGGACCAATAAAATAAAAAAAAAAAAAAAAAAAAGAGAGAGAGAGAGAGAAAGAAAGAAAGCACATGAATCAAAACACAACTTTACTTACTAGCATGACAAGATACTTCTTCATTATTACCGTGATTGATGTGGTTGAGCCGAACACATCAGTAAAATTATCTTTGTATGTGATCACTATAAAATGGTCCAAAAGTTTGTTGGTGGTTAGACCTTATGTTACGGCTTAATAAAATTAGCCTCAGTGGATGAAGTAAACTTCCAGTTGTGGTCATCTGCAAAATGTTATAATGAAATAGTAACCTCCATAGGCTACTTCAAGTCTTAGGTGGTGTATCTGTAGCTTAATAGATGTTCGGCATCTTTGTATAAAGTTAAGAAGTAACTGGCTTTGGAAAATTGTTTTAGATCGCCATCCAGCAAAAAAGTGT
>CAXHWN010000239.1:0-2500 GCA_964020975.1 Hermodice carunculata | reverse complement strand
TGTAAGCCTACCAAACGTTTCACAGAATTTTTTGTTCCGGCGCAGACGTGGTTCCGGATTTTTTAAAATTCCATTTGATTGTAAATGATTCAACGATCCCAGTCTGTTTAAAAATATTGTAATCCTCAATATTTTATCTAGTAGTAGTAGTAGTAGTAGTAGCAGTAGTCATAGTAGTAGTAGTAGTAGTAGTAGTAGTAGTAGTAGTAGTAGTAGTAGTAGTAGTAGTAGTAGTAGTAGTAGTAGTAGTAGTAGTAGTAGTAGTAGTAGTAGTAGTAGTAATGAAAACACTTATGTTATTAGGAAATCTACCCTTTTACAACGGAGCGATGAAGCGGGATTAATATCATGGTGCGTCCAGGATATTGGCAATGATATTAACCGACATGCTTAATAATAGTTAAGCTGCACAAAGTGATTGATTAGGTGGAACTATGTTCAGCTTGGAGCCATACTATGTTCACTCCTGACGTGGTATTCATGTCTGTTTGCCAACACAGAAATATTGTTTTTCTAGGAATTCTTTATATCTTTCTTTCTTTAAAGTGTGTGTGTCAACGCACACTTTTCTGTTTTTCTAGGAATTCTTTATTAAAGTGTGTATGTCAACGCACACTTTTCTGTTTTTCTAGGAATTCTTTATTTCTTTCTTTCTTCTTTCTTTCTTTCTTTCTTTCTTTCTTTCTTTCTTTCTTTCTTTCTTTCTTTCTTTCTTTCTTTCTTTCTTTCTTTCTTTCTTTACCGGCGAATTTGTCCGACATTTCATTTGAAAAGTATTACATGTAGAAACTCCAAACTTTGCACAATTATACTTCTATGTATAAAGTCTGGCCTTTTTATAATGAGAGGTCATGCTTTTCAAAATTATGCAAATGAGGGCTAACTAAAGTTTTAAATCTTCAATATCTTATATACTATAGTAGATGTGGTCCCGAGTGTATAGGAGTTCGATCATAGCAAGGTAAAGGTCATCTCAAATGTCAAGGTCATGTCAAGGTCAAAGGTCATGTCAAGGTCAAAGGTCACTTTTAAGCCAAAATGTCATTTTTGAGGTCAAGGTTCACTTCAGGTAGAGGTCATCTCAAGGTCAAAGGTCATTTCAAGGTTAAAGGCCACTTTCCTTGGTGGCCTTCTTCTAGCCATAACTTGGTCAATTTTTATCTAATTTTGATCATGTTGGGCTCAAATTGTAGCTATTGTAACCCTGCATATTTTAGAATTCATGTGTGACCTCTAAAGGTCAAAGGTCAAGGTCATTTGAACCTTTGAAAGTTTCATCCAGTCACAACTTGGCTATTTTCCATCCAATTCTAATCATGTTAGTCTCAAATTGTAGGTATTGCAACACTGCACATTTTTATAAGAACACGTGACCTCGAAAGGGCAAAGGTCAAGGTCATTTGGCCCTTTTACAGTTTCATCTTGCCATAACTTGGTAAATTTTCATCCGATTTCGTTCATCTTCATGTCAGTTTAACTTCTACTAGGGGGTTCCTGACCATTGCGCATGTAATGAATCTAAAACAAAAGTTTTAACAATTTGAATTATGCTAAATAGCACCATTAGAAATTTTAAATCTTGAATAACTTCAAAGCTGTAATAGATAGAGATGCCATTCCAACTTCTACTCCTGTGTTATGGAATAGTTGTACATTGCCATACCAATATGCTTTAAAGACACACACACTGATTTGCTATGCAGCAAATCATCTTTTCCAGTTTCTTTCTTTCTTCTTTCTTTCTTTCTTTCTTTCTTTCTTTCTTTCTTTCTTTCTTTACAGGCAAATTTGTCCGACATTTCATTTGAAAAGTATTATATGTAGAAACTCCAAACTTGGCACAATTATACTTCTATGGATAAAGTCTGGCCTTTTTATAATGAGAGGTCATGCTTTGCAAAATTATGCAAATGAGGGCTAATTAAAGTTTTAAATCTTCAATATCTTATATACTATACTAGATGTGGTTCCGAGTGTATAGGAGTTCGATCATAGAAAGGTAAAGGTCATCTCAAATGTCAAGGTCATGTCAAGGTCAAAGGTCAAGTCAAGGTCAAATATCAATTTTAAGCCAAAATGTCATTTTTGAGGTCACAGTTCACTTCAGGTAGAGGTCATCTCAAGGTCAAAGGTCATTTCAAGGTCAAATGTCATTTCAAGGTCAAAAGGCCACTTTCGATGGTGGCTTTCTTCTAGCCATAACTTGCTCAATTTTTATCCAATTTTGATCATGTTGGACTCAAATTGTAGCTATTATAACCCTGCACATTTTTTAAATTACATGTGACCTCTAAGGTTCAAAGGTCAAGGTCACATGGACCTTTGAAAGTTTCATCCAGTCATAACTTGGCCAATCTCCATCCAATTCTAATCATGTTGGACTCAAATTTTAGGTATTGCTACACTGGACATTTTTATAAGAACATGTAACCTTAAAAAGGCAAAGGTCGAGGTCATTGGCCCTTTGAAAGTTTCATCTTGCCAAAACTTGGTCAATTTT
>CAXHWN010000238.1:51079-72079 GCA_964020975.1 Hermodice carunculata | reverse complement strand
CAAACTGACATATAACATATGTTATGGTGGAGTCTAGGCTTGTAGGTATGCTAAAACAAAAATCGAAAAGCACCTGTACAATTTTTTTTGTTTTTGTTGTAAATTTTCACCCAGAAAGGTAAAACTGACACATTGTCCTATATATTCACATGGTGGATCCTAGGCCCACCGTTATTACTTAACCATAATAGGGGCATATTTATGGGGCGTCTCGTAATGCTGTTAGTTTAAACTTTGAACAGTTAAACTGATATATTGGCTTATATGTTCCTAATGGTGACTCCTGTCAGTTTTTTGTTTTTGTGACTCTTAGTTATTGATATGAAATTGATTAAAAATCAGTACAAACTAGGTAAACTTATCTCCACTGATATTTCAACAGCCAAACAGTCTTAGGTAAATCCTAGTTAAAATGGAGGTACAACGTTTTTATAATGTTTCAGATGAATAAATATCACAAAGACGATGTTGATCTACTTCTGTCTTTTGCTGCAAACTCATTTTAATTGCACGGCAGGAGACCCAAAAGTGGGAGGCCTTTTAGGTCTCTTTTTATCTTTAGCCCACCTGATAAATTTAGGGTTTAAAGTCGTCAGTCCTATATGTTTGGCAAAAACTTAAGTGTATTGTAAATGTACAATGTTTCAAATCGGGTTCAAACCTATGACAGGTGCAATTTTTTTCAACTATTTGAAAATGATGACTACAGAATTGTGTTATGGAGAAAACGATAATGATAATGAAACAGTCTTAATCCTCTGTAGGGACAGTGTACATGGTTGACTTTAATGTCAAAAATTCAAGGTCACAGGGCACTGTAGTTACTTATACTGTTCCCTTGATGTAACAAAATTTATTCAGCCACAACTTTAATTTTGCATATTAAGGTGGTCCTGTGTCAGGACCAAAATCATATGTGCATGATCGTCTGTGAACCAGTTCCAAGGCCACATGACTAGTTTAGTAAACTTAGTATTTTGAGTTATAAGTTGAGAACTAATTACATAGTAGGCATGCTCAGGTATTTGCACTTGGAGATGGACTAAGGAGAATATGTAATTCTTAAGGTCACAGGACTGTTTCAGTCTATGTTATCAACATCAACACTCACAGAATGGCTCCCTTCTGGTATCTCCAGTTTCCGTTTTCACCACTGGATAACAGCTGCTTACAGGCAGTTCAGGCATATGTTTAGAGGTGGGAGCCTATGTTGTGTGATTCAGATGAATGGCACCCGTTCATATTTACAGGTGTACTGTGTAGCGCCAGCCAGCCAATTTTCTTACGTACTTCATGGAACAGTTCTCTACAAGTGCTAAGTCATTGCGGTTTTTCGTGCTTTTATTTTTTTTATATGGTTTACACTTTTGAAACAAAAACCTGCATTGTCAGACACTTTATTCTTGCGAATCTTGGGTTTGGCGAAAAAGCATGGTGTCACTTTGATAGTTTAATATGTATAAAAGTATCCGATATGAATCTTGGAATGTAAATAATATCTAAACATTGTGAAATGTAACAAAGATGCCTCCATTTAAAAACGAATAGAATCTAGCCCAGTATCTGGAAAAGGTAACAGTCGAATTGTGTTTAGCTAACTTTGGCCAGCAGAGCAAAGCAGAGGAGCTTCATTGGAGCTTAACATTTTGTAGCTGCTCACTTAAAACTTTGGTCAATAGATTCCTCAGTGTACTAACCTAAATATTGAAACAAGAATTTAGGAGAGATTATGGAAATAACTTATTTGGAAATTTGTTCACAGTGAATCTGTGAAACATATAGTCTTTACCCATGTATCTAGAGCTGTAAGCTGCAATGTGTGAAATTCATCCAAGTATTGACAAGCCCATCAAGCTCATGGAAATCCCTAGATATAAGAGCAGGACTTCAATAGCCACTATGCTATACATTATTACTTGAACATCTAACGATGATAAGATGTCACCTTGATAAAATAAAATATAAACTGTGAAAAACCATCGAACCATCCATGATCAAACTCACCAGCCCTCAAACAAATAAAGTCGAAAGGAGAAACTCCAAGATAGACACACCAACAACTAAGTATCATTTTTGTTGGTGTATCAATATGAAATGTAGGATGAACTCATCCTCCGCCTGACTTGAGACTGGTACCTACTAATAATAGTAGCAGTTTAAATCGATTTAATGCTAGCAATTCTCAACTTTAAGAAATAACCTATCTCATACATGCATTTAAAAAATATAAGCTACAATTGTTGGTTTACATATTTACTACATCATTTATACAACACCTGAAATCCATCTGCTACCCACATAACATGTTTTCATGTTCATCCAGAAGAGTAAAAAATGATTGCTCTAATTTCATTTTTGTGTGTCCCTTTTTCACAAGCTTTTACAATAGAAGTGACTGAACAGGGTAAAGGCTGTCAAGATCTGTGCACACTCTAGCAAAGGCAATTAACCTTGACATATAGCCATCATAAGCTAGCCCAAGTGGAATATTACTACCCATATTAGTAGATGTACCATGTTTAATTCACAATCATCATTATACATCATGGTACCTATAAATAAATATTCCATGACGTTTTCTTTAATTCCAAATCAGCAGGGTATATTTGTGAAAAGTATTCTCAGATGTATTCATCATTAATGCTTGATAGATTATCAATATTGCTTAAAGTCAATTTGAAACATGTGTCACTACATTTCTTCCACCGTGACAGCTTTTAACAGACCACATTTCATCAAAGTAGAATGAATATAAATAGGCTAAGAAAGAGGTGCACAATTAGTACCCACTGGACAACTGATTGTCTATCTGCAGATGGAAAATGATCATATGCAAATGCATAGTGGCCATCCCTCACTTTTTTAGCAAAATGTGCACCCTTATAAGGTATGGTCATTTTCTCTATTTTGCTCATATGTTTTATATTTCAGTGACCTGGTACGCTCTTTAAAATCGGATTGAGGAACAGCTGTGTATGCATTGGAGAAGCCCTAACATGAAATCTATTTTTAAGGTAAATGAGTATCTGTACCTTTCCACTGTTCCAATAAAATCAACAATCATATCAAACAAAAATCAATTCATGCCTAACCACAGGAATTAGACCAAAATTTGCAACAAAACGGACATTTCTTTCGTGGAGAAAATTTGGAAATCGCTATGAATCGAACCTGTAAGGATTTTAGTGTAGTTTCGGAAGTAAGTAAATAATAGCTAAATGAGCATATACATCCGAAAATGTCAGCATAAATAATGAAGACAAACTTTGTTGATGTTTGTTCTAGATAATATCTAATAGCTTTTCGCTAACTTAGTCATATGTGGGAGACCTTGAATTGGTCAATAAACTTAATTCGGTACAGGCAGCTTTATAATAAAGCGTTTACTCATGGCAAGGATAATATTGGATGCTTTATCACGCCGTGTGAAAACATATTAATCATGCACCTTTTCCAGGCATTGAACCAAATTTGGATTTGTCGCAAGTTCTACAGTTTGTTAGCTTGTTTTCTGTAATGTTCTCATTCTGTTTTAACAACATGCCTTATTTCACTTATCCATTCATCTAAGACGGAAAAATCAAACGTATTTGCCCATTTTCAAATATATCCTTTAACAGCTTGCATGATCGTTTTGTTGTATTTATACTAAGCATTTTTTCTTGTTTATGGTAATCAGGCCCTTTTGAAATTAATCTAGGTAGTGCATCATTTACTATAATGGAAAGATCGCCAGGAATTATATGACAATGATACTTCATAACGTAAGGAAAGTTATGAAATGCGCATTGGTGTTTTTTCTGTATAATCATCTGGATTTAATTAACAACTTTTGCGTGGGGAACAATCATCAAGGCAGTAGGTTTCAAACATTTATGTGAAATTGTTGGAGCAGTACAATCAAGGTAAGCTGGTATAAATGGTTTACCTTCTTATGGTGTACTATTTTGGACAGATTAAGGAAATCACCAACCCTATCATGATATATTAGTTTAATGAAAGCATCCTTTAGTGCGTCCCCGTCAATGGTGACATGTTTTAAAAGTATATGAAGGCTAAGTCATTGATAATGTGACATAATATTTGATCAGATTCTTTTCTCAAGAACAATTTGGTGATATCTTAAGTGATAGCAAACTAATAGCTGTATGGGATAAAATACAGATATAAGTGTATTGATAATTAAATTTTCCATTCAAAAACTGGGTTGATACGAGAGTGGTAAAATCTATTAGGATGATAAGGATGTCCATAGGTACCGAATCTTTGAATAATTTAGGAGATATTTCCTACTGTAATTTATTCAATCATTTTACCCAAAGGCCTAACAATGGGCAATTCTTTTGGTGAAATAACTCAACATCTTTTTTGTGATTTCTTATTCCTGTTTCTGTCTTTCCTTGTTTTTGGTTGAGTTGTTTAACAGTTATAAGCTGATGTCTTGGTTTTGAAAGATGACTACCATTTAGTTCTTTTTTTCCAAACTCTAGTTTCTTGACCAACAGTTCTGCGATCTACCTCTCGTTTCTTCGAGGTACTGAAGTCCACGCTTTTGACACGACAGTATGTAATGTACATTTATAGATTTACAACTTGCCATGGTCATCAAATACAAAGATGCCATTAGGTTAGTGTGTAATATGCTCCTCATCCTAGCTGAGGCGCCAGGTTACCATGTAAATGTATCTGCATTTCATACTTGATGCTTATAATTTTGGCGCTAACAGAAGATGCCAATAAGTAACCCATAGTAGTGTTACATAGACAAGAAATATTGAAATAATGGGTAATTATGCATGCATATAAAAGTTCACAATAGCAGTATATTGCAGGGGTGTATTTGATATTTTTAAGCTTTTAGTTTCTTTCTTTTCACCATGCACTTTTGGCATATGTGTAATTCATAGCAATGTGCCAGTGCCAACTTTTGTCAATAAAATTACCTGGTTGGTGTATGTGAGTATGTTTTATGAACATCTGTCATAACAAGTAGGTATCTTGAATACAATTTTATGGATGCCTCCAACCCTTGACAAGCCCAAGGTGCCAATTTCAGCACTGCCATCTGACAGGCAACTGTAAAAACACCAATGGGGCAGCCCCAATTGTCATAACACTGTTCTTCTTGTATTTCCTTTAGCTTTTGGCAAAGAGCAAATAGCCTTGCCACTTTTACTCGATGACTTCATGTAGTATTGGCTGATTTAGTATGTATGTATAAACTAGCTGAATAATATTTGTGCACACAAAGCTGTTGGAATTGGGCTTTCAGGTTGTCACTCTGCATTTGCAAAAAAAAAAATAAAAAAGAGGAATACCATTACCTGCCATCATATCTTCAACTCCATACATGGTAAACACTGCACAATCTGCATTGGGCACCTCTACTTTTGTATACTTTGCCATTTCTTTATCAGTAAAACCTGGTATTCTCTTGACTGTGAGAAAAATAACAAAGAAACATGAGGAGTTTGGATGTACTGAGCTCGTTTGGATGAAAGCAGTGTTTAATCTAGCAATAGTGCACAGAAATATCACTTTAATGTGAATATCAACTAAAAATTGAAAAAAAAAAATACTTATCACACACCTACCATCAATTTATAGGACCGATCTGCAGGCCTGAAAAGCGTTTTTGGGAATTTCAATTTTGATGATTTCCCTATTATACAATTTAATTTTCCGTTATAAATATGAACTTCCTCGAATGTCTACAAAATATTTTATTATCATGATATGCCAAGGGTTTTCAATTCATATAGTTTACACACATTTGTGGTCAGTTACATTTTATTCCTGCACTTTCTTTTTCATAATTGCATTCACACAATGAATATTTGTATCCAAAGGAATTGAACACATTGAATTAAACTAAAACTCTTTCCAGTGTTTCCAGTGTCCGCCTACTGGACTGTGTGCTATCATTGCAAAAGTTTTACTGCTGGCCACTTCCCAGAGTAAGTTTGATACTAGCCACAAGGCTTATTACCGAAGTCTACACATTTTAGGTTTGAAAAACAGGTGAGACGGCAATAATGATTGTGAGCCACGTCTTAGAATTGCTTGTTTTCTACAAGTGGTGTGCAAGTTACTAGAAGAGTAGCATAGTCCTGAACTGGCAGAGATTATCTCCACAGCATGATAAATGAATTTAAAGGTACCATCTGTATTCGATCACAAAACCTAGTTGTACATAACTAGTGCATCAAATGGTACCAGTATCAAATAATTATCTCCCCATCCTTAAACCAGGCCCTCTGCTTCTTCATGATTGTGAATCTAGCGACAGTGATTAGAGAGAAACTGCTCGAGAAGAAAAACAAACAAACAAAAAACAAATACAGACCAAAATTACAAAAAATGCCTGAGAGGTTCTTTTTTTCTATTTATTAATACTACCTAGAGAGCTTATAGGTCTTTTTTTTCTAATCTAGGAACTGTACAAGTCCGTGCATCCTAATCACACGCCTAGTTATTTATTCCCGCTTTCACAAATAACCTTCTAAACCCAATATAATTTCGGTTTCTCTTCTGGGACTTCTTCTCATGGGAGGCGACTTGTATTTGTTCCCTGTTGTTATTACTGTTTTTTTTTTTCAATATAGTTTAATTACTACAAATTTTATCGGAGAAAGTTGACTGAAAGTATAGAATTCTATGCTCCTCCCCTTTTATTATCAACCATCATGTTTTTAGTTTTATCTTTTGAAACCGAGTTTCCACACTCCGGCCAAAGATTTGCCTGTCTTGCCATTTTACACATTCATTTCCATTTGTTTTTGGATAAGATACTGAAGATGTTATGAAAAACATTTGATTTCTGATTAAATTTTGAGCAGGAACAGATGTTTATTAAATAGCCAGCTCATGGTTCTATCCTATATTTAATGCGCTCATGTGTGTTTTACGTGGGATATATGGCGAACCTGTTTCATTGGTCCTCGTTACATCCGAGCTTTTTAACGCAAAATCTAATTTTCTACATACCAGCTTTTTTACAATTCATCAGTATAGGCTTTTTCTCTCACATATAGGTAATTCGGGCCTAGAGTGCAAGAGAGGCACCAAAGTACTATTCAGTTAGCAAGGGAGATACGTATGTTGAACATAATCTCAAGTACAGACTTTCAAAATTCTGTCCCTAGCTTGTCAATAATCTCTGGGTATACAGAGCGATCTTTTGTAAAAAGATTTATTTGTTAACTTTTCCCTTTTTATTTTTGGCAAAAGTGATAAATTTTGTGTTTTAAGTTGTCAGGCATATACGTTATGGAAAATCTAAAAGCAAAAGTTAATAAAGACTAACTTAAAACTTAACGGGAGCAGTTCAAAAACCACCTGCTGTTTATTATAGGTTACTGCCTGTCTTGAGCCAGGAATGAAATTTGTTTCTTCACATTGGTATTTCAATATGAATATTGATGTTTTGATAACCCTTGAATGTGTGTGTCATCATTGTTGGATTGAAATTTATGGATATGGGTAGTGTTTTTCTGCATTATTTGAATGGAATATCACATGCACTGCAAACAACAAGGAAAAGTACATTCATATCAGTAAGGAGATTGTGTTATACTCTTTTAATTATAACAGAAAGTCCGATAAACAAGATCCATCAATACTGTTAGATTTATGTCTTTGATTCTTACCACCTGGGCTGGAAATGTTGAATTTGAAGACCATGACACAAAATTTAAGTTGTTTATCCGCATTCGAAAATGAGTATTTCCTTATGACCTTGGACAGCTTTGACATGTTTAGTGAAGTGTTGCCTCTTATAGAATAGTTACATTTAGAACTTCACGACATCAAGATAATGGAAAAACACAATGATCATATCCATAAAGTCTGTCCGTGTTCATTATAAAAACATGCGAGAGTGCCACAACCTGTAAGTCGAGTCCCATGTTGGCCGTGGTTGTAGCCCCTTTAGTAATATAGGGGTAAAAAACATCACCCACATTCCTATATTTGCACCCAACGCTAAGAGCAAAGTTTCTTACAACAAAAGCCTGTGATTCAAGCTTTACCAAAACATCAAAAATTAATCTTTCTCATCATGTCTCTTTTTATCTTTAGTGCAAATAATACTTTTGGGTTTTTACATGGATGGGTCTGTATGTTTTGAAAATAAAACTAAGTCTGTAGTTAATGAAGAACATTTCAAAGGTTGAGGGACGATTTTATTTTTTTTTTTGGGGGGGGGGGCACTTGCTCTCTAATCCATTTAAATAAACACTTTCTTAAGATGAAGGAGACTGAGGGGTGTCCAACCTTGGTACCATTTGCCAGTCACAATAACATTCATAAGTGTAGTTGTGTTCAAGTTCATGCTAATATCTGCCTTCTGGCACAGACATACCACATTATTTCAGGGCTTTGTTGCTCTCATTTCAAGTACCATGCACCCCAGTGGTAGAAAATGATCGATTCTCTTTTTATATATATTTCAAATTCATAATGCACACAACTCTCTGATAGACCCCCGTAAGTAGTATCAAATGGCTTAGTTCCAGGTGGCCCAGAATTGGTCCTTTTATGCTACTCTTGTATGAATGATTACTTTACCTTTCATCAGTTTCAGAGTGTGTCCCAATCTCTCTTTTGCTTCATCTGAAGATAATTCTAATGCTTTTCCGTCCTTTCCTAGGACAAAGCCTTTGTAGTTCTCAGCCTCACACTTATTAATCATCTCCTTTATTCGGCTCTCTCCTTTCTTGTGGCAGGAGAACTTACGTCTTTATGTTAAATAGTCAGGCACCATAAGCAGTACATTTGAAGGTTTCACATGTAAATATAGATGGTTTTCATTGTAAGCGTTTTGGCCAAACTCAAACAGTTTATCCGGTTCCTCACATATTACATTTTTTAATGCAGTGGTGACCTGCTCTTGCCATTTTTCAAACACTGCCTCACTAAGGTCCTTGTGCAGTTCATTTACTATCTTGATATATCCTTTGCAATTGGAACTGGCAATAGCACTTGCCATAGTAACAAGTTTGTAGAGCTCCTTTTCGTCTGGTTGATCACAAATGTGCACACTCACTGGGCCCATGTTATATGCTGCTTTCATCGATGACCACGGTTCAAAAATTCCTAGAAGCAGAAAGAAGGAATTAAACATTTTTCATACACTCACAGTACATTGTTAAGTGTTTCAAAAACTCATTTTAACTAAGATAGGAACATATATGAGGCATAATACATTACCTATCAACAATATTTGGAATAATATTTCTGGATGTTATCCACTCCAAACTTCTTTTCTATCAGAAAAAAATGCCCATGCATTTCCTCTGGACTGAAGGCCTATGGCACTATCTATTAGTTAACCATTCGGCCAGCACTCGACCTGCAGTATCGGGCAATTATGCCCATTTTCTCTCTTTGGCTGCTGATGCACCTGTGGTATATCTTCCCCATAGAATTTTTGGACATTCATCAGAATTGTCATTTCATTTACAGTATGCCATTTGTGAGGATAATGAATAGGGAACCACCATACATTGAAATTATGGTTGTCAGTCTCTCTGCACAGAACCAGAAAACTTTCTTCAACAAAATCATCTCAACCTAGCAGCTGGTTTTCATATGCTACCGAGCAAGACAGTGCGGAGAACAGAACATCACTGCCTGCCTTCATACTTGTAAGAGAAAGTGGGAAGATTTCAATGCAGAGGATGTCAAAGGGCTACTGGATGGGCCTGTGACTGCTCACAGCATCGACCTGATTGTGGATTATTTTGAAAGACAGAGTCTGGTATCCACTATGTATGATGCAGCCCTTGGCTCCAACACTGATGTCACAGATACCAAAGAAACAGGAATAACGATCCTGTTACCTGCTAACATCAAGAAACAGGAAGAGACCTTTTTGGAGCAGCTGTAGTCTTCTGCGGCTAGCTTGCACAAAGACTTTCTATTAAATCTGCTCCAAAAACCCTAGAATCTGCCAAAAATGTGCAGGCTGCCAATGTCCCTGTAAGACACCAACCCTCGTCAAATGTAGAAGCAAGCACCCAGTGTGGATTATAGAGGTATTCATTTCTGATATCCAGATAGTTCTGTTGGTGCTCTGCAGGTAAGACATAGAGGCCCTGATCCAGAAGCAGCTGCTGCTATGGTTTGCTGACTGCTCTTCTATACCTGGATCTTCTTAAAATATGCACATTCTGAGCTTTATCAAGCAGCAAAGCCCCCCCCCCCCTTATCTTCCTCATGGCCTGGTGAATATGGTTATTTAAAGATCAACCTTTTGTTGATCCAGTGATGTGCCTACCTCAATATGATGGCACAAACAAGCACCCCAACAGCTCTACTTTCTACCAGTAATGAGTGTCACCCCACACGTGCTGCAGTCTGATATCCAGGTTGACTGAAAGGACTCCAACGTTGATGTGCAAAAGGCTTTCCCATCACTCTGGGACCTCTATGTGTGAGATCAGACTATTGCTCTTTGCAGCAAGATGACAAATGTAAATTCCAAATTAATACATTTTAAGCTAAGACACTCTTGGGTACCGTTTTCCTTTTTCAAAGTCAGGCCCTCTGCCATTGTCACACCCTCCCACTTATTTTCCCAGCTTGCAACAGACAGGAACATTGAAAAATTCTGAAAAAACTGTTGAACCTTTTATATAAACAGTATTAAACTTTGGTCTGCAGGGACTTGCAGGTACCTTTCCAAGTTCTGTAGAAGGATTGGAGAGTGGAGGGCGGTAATAGATCTGTCCAGACTCAACATGTTTTTCTCAAGAAGAGACTGGAATGGAAAACCAGGCTTCCATTGCAGCTCATATCAGATTGTGCCACCTTAGCTGCCCCCAAGAATGCATAGTTCCATGCACTAATCACAGAATCTAGCTGAAAGCCAATCCACTTCAGAGCAAAAAGAGAGGTATGGAATTTTCTAGGCTCTCCTATTCCGCTTTACCCTTACAATGCTGGTATTCACCAAAATAATAAGAGTGGTAGGGAATTAGGTGCAGCACTGAATAATAACACTGCTGATGCATGTACATCCACATAGATGTAATGGCCTACACAGGCACAGCATCAGTTCTCATGACCTGCCTAGATGTATGGCTTATAGTCAATTTTCAAAAATAGACTTCGAACTAATTGTCTCAAGAAACATTTTTGCTGTAGACACACTCTAACAGACAGTCCCACTTGTCTTGAAACTATCAGAGGCTCCAAATGATTTTGAACAGTTTTTTATTTATACCAAGATCGCAGCAGGAACAGGGTACATTTTGATAGCATGCTAATTATCTAGACTCCATGATCATTCTGAGGAGAATTCAACCACAGTATATACAGAAACCCTTCCTGGTATCAGGTGATTTTTGAGGCCATGGGTAATGGAAATGCTGGATTTCAATCTGCAGCCTGCCTGAGCACTCCTAAGATGGCCATCTCTAAATAGACCAGTGGCCAACCCTAAAAAATGGCTTATTTAAGGATATACCCCCCCTCCCCATGGTAGAACATATCACAACCCATTTTTTTTCAAATAGTACAGAAAAACATGATTCATATTCATTAATTCCAAGCCCAAGAATGACAGCAAAGAGATTTCAGACTTGCCAAAGCATCAACATTTCTCTTCCAATACCAACGTGAAGAAACAAATTTCACTCCTGACTTGAGACAGGCAGTCACCCATAAAAGGCAACAAATGGTTTTAAACCGGTCCTTTCAACCTTAGAATTATTCATCATTAACTGCAGACACTAGTTCTTTTCCAAAATCTATAGGCCTTACCACCCAAAACACAAATTTTATTTCTTCTGCCTAAAATAAAAGGAGACCTGGTAGGCCTATCACCTTTTAGTTCTCCCGAATTGTCAGTCAACCAAGTTTACAGCAAAAGAAAAAAGAAGTCCCACATCGTTTTTTGTGATATTTATGAATCTGGAACATTACAAACACACTCTATCTCCACTATAACTAGGTGTCGCAGAACATAGCTCACAGTACCACATAGCAAATGAAGTATTTATCAAAAAGTACAGAAGATCATGATCCATATTCATAAATTCCAAATCCAACAATGACAGCAAAGAGATTCCAGAGTTGCCAAAGCATCAACATTCATCTTTCATTACCAATGTGAAGGAACAAATTGCACTCCTGACTTGAGACAATAGATGACTCCACTAGTACCATATGAAACAGAGATTGTGACTTTTTTACAATCCTACTCAATTTCACGATGATCCATAAAAACTTAAGGATACTGGACTGGTCGCAATATTTTTACATTTTGACCCATGTATTACACAATAGTGGTTGTGGTGCCATGAGTAATGAACTCGACATAGTAAAAGTTATATGCGCCAAAAAACTGTATAATGCTGAGCATTCAAAGATTACCCCTCTATTTCAACTCGCCTTATGACTTTTACTTTCAACTTAGATTAAAATGCAAAACTTTTCAAAATGTGCGGCCCGAATCGAGCCTTCCATACATGGCCTGTATGATTAAATCGAATAATAACATTTCAAGTTATTTAAAAAAAAAACAATAAACTTGGATAAGCCCCAAACTTCATCATTTTTAAGTCATGATGACTACAAGAACACAGTTTTATGTACAACGCTTTCAAGTGCAGTTTTGATCCAGAAGCTCTATTATCTTTGTCATTGATGTCAAAGCTACACTGTCATTACAAAATTACGTCTTTAAACTTCACAAGACTAGTGGCCTAACAGAAATAGGTCATGGTCACTGATATTACATAATAATTAGCATTGAGCAAGATCTATATACCCAATGAATTTGACATGTCTAATTCAATTATTTTTATAGATATGGAATTTGACATCTTTCAACACATATTCGCTCATAGTTTCTGTCAAATTATAGGTGGCGCCTATAATATCCTAAACAGCTGAAATTTTGACATCCTCCTCAATCTTACTACTTTTCATGAGGATCTGTCAAATATCAAAGATGCTAGAGTCGTCACGAGGTTTTCACATTTTGACCCATACATTACAGAATATTGTCTGTGGAGCCAACAATAACACAATCGACCTAGAGTTTTATTCATATGATCAGTCCAGAAATATACATGCAGCTACCTTGAAAATTGCCAATGGGCGAGTGGGTTCCTTTGTGAATCTAATGACGACTCGTTTCTACTGAAGCTAGACTCTTGATAATTGGTAGTGATGATGGTCCTCTATAACCACTAACGTGCCTTGTCATAACTAATCCCATCCTGATAGGGAAGCTTCTCAATTAGGTCCGGGACTATGCATACTAACTCAGCAATTCAAAAGATTAGCTAATCACATGCTGTTGTTTATATGATAATTTTCTTCCCAGAACAAAGCCCCCTCAGAACATCGACGCGGGAGTTTTGTATCCAAAGTCCGCCAAAATAATAATTTTTGTCTAGGGTCAAATTGAAGATAACATCAGTGTTTTAAATTTTACACTTAAAGGGAATAAGATCTACTGCTGCCACTAGGTGGCTAATTGTATATTAATGGTACGCATGCAGCAAGCCAGTATACATAATCTCTTGTTCCGTCAAGGAGTGGGTAACATTTCAACCAATGGTACCCTGGATGGCAGGCCTAGCACACAGAGATGATAGAAAAAAGCCACTTATCACATGACCATTGTAGAATGGAATCACAGCTAAACAGCCTGCCCAGCGAGTAAAAGTGAACCAACATGTGTAAAGAAGATGAGGGATAGATTTCCAGAGATTTGGAACAGAAGGCAAAATCACCGACTCATCTCTTCCTTAGCTTTTAAAGCCACAATGGAAACAAAATTTAAAACTTTTCAATTTGCAACTTTAGCATGGAATTATTGTTAATTAGTCATAGCTTTTCAAAATTAGTTTTGCAAACATGCAAATTGTGAAGTATTTGCCTTTCCATGTGAGACTATAATCCATTAATGTTAGGAATGTCCCACTGCAAAATTATCTGGAGAAAGTTAATTAATTTCTGAAAATCTCATGTACGTGAACAAATAACAATTGATCAGGAAGCTGTCATTTTTGCTTTCTACAAGGTACGAAAGAAAGGGGTTTTTTTTATTTTATATTTTATTTTTCATTTTATGTACGAAATATTATATACATTCACAAAGATTTCAGTCTACTAATATTAATCTCGCCAGTTTCTTTATTCTGTTGAAAAGGGAAATATTTGTACCAAGAAACATACATGCAGTAAATGAAAAAAAAAAATGAGTTACATTGGAGATCACAATTTGATTCTTTGATTCAGAAATTATCGTAGCCAGAGCACACAAAACACTTTTTAGTGGTGGCACTTTTATGAATATTTTTGAAAGGTATTATATGTTGTTAGATTTTCAGTAATCAATTAACAGTGAATTGTGAAATCAATTGCCAGAAAACATCTTTGAATTCACAGTGTAATACTCAGTTCGATGGATTAATGTTTATAACGTATATTCCTATATTTCCACTACAATATTCACGACGATTGCATAAGGACCCTAGGGTGAAATACTTCAGAAACAAATTATCCATATTCATGAATTCCAACCCATCAATGACAGCAAAGTAAAATACAGCATGGAGAAGCTATTCAACAATCACCAAAACATCAACATTCAGCTTCAAATACCAATGTGAAGAAACAAATTTCACTCCTGATTTGAGACAAGTAGTTGTACCCAAAGGGCAACTAGTGGTTTCAAACCGGTCCTCTCAACATATGAAATATCCTTTGTTAACTACAGACTTTAGTATTTTTGTCCAAAACATATAGGCCTTACTGTTAAAAACTCAAAATTTATATCTTGCACCAAAAATAGAAAGCATCTGACATATTGGCTTATATCTTGGTGATTGTGGATCTTTGGCCCACGGTAACTATTTAAAAGTAGATATGAAGTTCTGCTAGTATTGCAATTTTGAGTTTGAGTGACTTTGAAAGGTCAAACTGACATATTAGCACAAATTCTGGTTATGGTGGATCCTGTCACTTTTCCTTTCAAAGAAGATTACAATACTGTGAGGGTGAAGACTTTGACATTGCAAACAGTGATGATCTTGACAGGGAATATGGGTGATATAAATGTCTTATATTCAAGATCACAGAACATTGCAGTTACGTGCATCATTATTTTAATATCAAGATCTGTTTGTTATCTACAGCGTCAATGTTGTACATGGCAAAGTTCATGTATAAGAAATCAGATGAAACGTACATGGTTGATCTTGACCCAATTTCAAGTTTAAATGGTGGTAATTTTAGCGTCTTCAGTGATAAATTGGGAACTAGTAACTTTTTGTTTCTGAGTGGTGAACTGGGAACTATTTATATATGTATTTTGCACACGAGGGTGGTCTTAAGAAAAGGTAACCTTGGATCTAGCTTAGAAGATCCAAAGAGAATATATGTCTATGTATGAAAGGTCACCTAAGCACAGGCCTATGAGTGGCCTGGATTGCTGCAAGATACAGTAAATATAGTGCCAGAAAAGAATTGCAAAGGATTTTTTGTGGTTCGTTTTCCTCCACCATTTCTACAAAAACGTATTTGGGTTTTACTTGATCAGTCATTGAACACTACCTTTCATGAAAGCTACTTCAAACAAGTCATAAATGGTATTTTAACTCTTTTATATACATATATATATATATATATATATATATATATATATATATATATATACACATACATACAGAAGGGACTGAAAACAATGTAACCTCTGCCCGTGAGCAGCACGCCAGCAATTTGTGAGCACGGCCAGCAATTGCACCCGAGCAACCTGCGGGTTAATTACAAATTCAGTCCGTGTGTTGATGTGGGTGCGCGAGAGGGTGGGTGCGGGCATGGGTTTCCCCGAGTACCAATGTGTGTCCGTTTGGCCCGTGAGCCCAGCTGCGCCAAGATGAAGTTGACAACATCTATATGCCTGCATGACATTATACAGTTTGTACGTACATGTTCATGAACAGTTATATATTTCTCCCATTTGGGAAATATAATGAGTATGATGAGGATCGTAGCTCGCTTTTTATTTCATTGAAGCCAACATAAGCTTCTCTCTTAAACTCAGAAAAGTAGGAGTAGCAGATGTCTCACATTCTCACACACACACATACACATTACTGTTATGTAATCCGAGTATACAGCTCCGAATATTCACCTGTTACACTATTTAGTTGCTTTTTAATGTCTTGACACGTCCTATTTTATTAGTGACATACAAGTATTAACACTTTATACATTTATTTTGCAAGACTATATATACAGGAGCAGTGCTGACTACAGTCAATGAAAGGCATAAAAAAGTAACATTGCAAAATCTTGACAGAGCATGTGCTGTGCCTTTTTGTTTTTGTTCTTTTGTTTTTTGTTTTTTTTTTTTGTTTTTTTGTTTTGTTTTTTGTTTTGTTTTGTTTTGTTTGTTTTTGTTTTGTTTGTTTTTTGTTTTTGTTTTTTAGTTGTAACGGCCCGGGGCCTATACAGAATAAACTTATCGTATCGTATCACACACACACACACACACACACACACACACACACACACTCACACACACACACACACACTTGTAGCGTGTCACTAGTGGGGATACATAGTTTTTTCACCTCATAAGACGTAACTGGGGACATCATCAAGTGGGGACGCACATTACAACAGGGGACACACACTTTTAACTCGGGACTTCCCGTTATTTACTGTCAAACCAAAGACACAAACCAATGATCTTTTCCGCACAACAGGGCCAATCCTCATTATCTAAGTGGGGCAATTTTAACATGATGTTTAAATAACAGATATGTGTTTCATATGCAGAATAGTAGAGAAGTGGGGACGTCCTCGGTTGAAAAATGGCCCCAGTTAGTTTGGAAAGAACAGATGTGTTTTCCCAATGGTAGGGTGTTAATCCCCCCCCCCCCCACACACACACATACATGTATTTCCCCAGGAGGTTTATTTTAGTTTTAGTTTAAACGTATTTTGATACTCGATTGTCCAATAGTACAAAACATTGTCTAAACTAGGGGTTCTCCAGACACGGAGACGCACAATAATATGTACAAGACTTACAGAACAATACAAAATTGAAATCATAATAATATGACTATAAGATGACCGTGCATGATATAAATTAAACTGCAAATACCATAGACTTAGAATTGTGATACAACAATTGAACAATATGTCTACATAGATGCATGCAAACAAGCTTACGCACATGTTTACACACCCATATGCAATGACCATAGGTGGTAACTGAAAGGGAGATACTGGCCCGACCATAATCTCCCCCTTCAGGTGTTCCACGGCATGGCCCGCCGGAGGTCAGGCGACACATGATGCACAAATACATATCACTGGGTACGGCCGAAGCACTATGGCGGCATACACACGCTGCTACCGTGAAGCCACCATTGCACCCAGCAGCTCGGGTGTTCCTTCCCTACCTTGCAAATGTCAACCACTGTGGTCCTATGGGAGCGCAAGGCATTTCTCCAACATTAAATTACAAATAGAGATATACAAATATTCTAACCTGTTTCTCAGAGCATAATCTTAATACCAATGTCAGCAAAAGTCTCATGTTCTTGCTTTGTTGGCTTGTCTGCTTAGCAGGCCTTAGCAGACCCAAGCAAGCCAGATAGAAACATGGCACGAGAGGCTAAGCAGGCACGGATACTAGCCCCTTTCTGATTTCTGATGTATGTGAAAGACTGTTAGCCATAATTTCACCCCCCCCCCCCCGATTTACTATTTACTATTTATGTGGCAAGCGTTAGGCCATAGACTAAGTCCATGGTTAGACTGAGTCCGTACCCTAATTTTCAATGGTATTTGTTTCTTGTCCTAAAAAATATGATGTAGCAAAATTTATAAGTCACGCAGCAAGCAACAGTGTGGGGGCAAGGTTTTCTTTTTCGGAGTGATTATTTCACTGTACTGTGAGAATAGTGTTTTCTCTATTTTCACTGTACGGTGAGAATAGTGTTTTGTCTATCTTCACCGTACGGTGATGATAAAGTTTGGACTATATTCATCATATGGGTAGAGTAGGGGCTGCTCTATTTCTAACGTACAGCGATGACAAGAAGTCAACCAGGGAAGAATATTTTGGAAAAGCATTGTGTCATGATATTGCACACAAAGAGAATTGGAAAAAACATTTGCCGAAATAATAAATAAGGCCTAACATCCAAGTTTGAGCATGATTTGTAATGAGATCTGTTGAGGTGTTGTTTCAGCTTTTATTATCTAATATATTTTATAGAGCCAACACTGTATTTTTTATGTGAAAAGGCAAATATTTAGGTAAACAAGACAAAGTCGGAACTTTTTAAATATTATCACAGATGGAAGCAACGGAACTTAAGGGTAACTTATAGATCTATCTTGTCATGACTTTAGTTAAGGATCGCATTTAAAAAAAAATCCAGGATGCAACAGAAAATGAAAGACTCATGGGTGGGTAGAGTAAATTCATATACATTAATTTGAGATGTTAAAAAGCCAAACATTTAATGCTGTCACGGTGCCAAGGTAATTG
Source organism: Hermodice carunculata (assembly GCA_964020975.1). NCBI lineage: Eukaryota > Metazoa > Annelida > Polychaeta > Eunicida > Amphinomidae > Hermodice > Hermodice carunculata. The sequence goes on along the minus strand of CAXHWN010000238.1, from coordinate 53,547 downwards.
CTTTACAGTAAACCCTCCGTAAGTGGGCACTTTGCTTTGGTCCCGTTTCCTATTGACTATACTATGAAGCTAGCTATCTCCTTAAAGTAAGCATTTCTCCAATCTTAATTTGCCTCAGTTCTATGCAACAAGCCATAACCATAAATTTGCGAAAAGGCTCTTAATTTCAATTTCCAGATGGTGAAAATAAAGCCGTCTCTATCCTTAACGTGAAAATATACCATACTGTACCATCACCGCCATATGGTGAAAATAGACCAAACCCTATCCTCACCGTACGGTGAAAATAGACAAAACTCCTTCCAAACGCTATTCTCACCATACGGTGAACATAGACCAAACGCTAATCTCACCGTACGGTGAAAATGGCATCCTTCTTTCTTTTTTTATTTCGTTTGATTTAAACATGTTTGTTCATCCTGGATAGCCTCACAGTTCAAAAAGTTGACTGACACAATGGGTTCTCCAGACAGGGAGCAACAAAACAGAATATGTACAGTATGCAACGGACATCACTATATTACGTAAACCTATTGAAAAGTCTGTCCGTTGGGTAGTTGGTTGTCTTCTCTTTTGGGGCTTGGCACAAAACCGCTGACTTGCGACAGAGATTCACTGTTCCATATAAAAAAAACTATTATAAGGCAGAAGCAGTGGGGACTGCCAATGACCACACAACTCACTCCGTTGATGGCAAGATGTTAAATCACACTTTATTTCCGAGGTACACAATTCTTATTGATCTGGGAAGCTCGGATACATAAAATCAATAATAATTGTAAAATTTGTAGCCGGCAGGTGCGGCGAGTTGGCCGCAGTTCCATAAAACTCTGAGAAAGTTACCATAGTTCCATAAAACTCTTAGAGGATTAAATACCCAAACACTTACAGCGTACAAGATTCTAGTTCCCTGTAATAATTTACTACTTCAACAATGTACTAAATTATGACTGTCCAAATACACTAGAATAACCTTGTTTGTTCCCTACCTAGAGTGGTCATTGCTGGTCGCTTTATGACACATCAGAGTAGATATTGATATTTCCTTGAGTAGATGTACAACACCAATTAGATTAGGTTGATTACCAGCTACCAGATAGTGATTTGCTCACCTTTCGACAATTAATCTATTGCGCAATGCCCATTTGTACCAGTTGGTCAGGTAGAACATATTGTTGGGGATCCCGTAGGAACTCTCTGAGATTAACCCATTAACGACCATTTAGAAATGGTTTGATTAAAATTTCAAAGTAAGGCATAGATATCACCCAGTTTCTCTTTTTGCAGGAAAGAGAAAGTAGCTGTAAGAATTTTGCATAATTATGTTGGAATTTTTATGATGCCGAAGCACACACTTTACACTATGTTACACTAATGAATGTATCAACACAGACTGTTGGATAATCAATCAGTAACCAGCTTGACAACAAAATAATGACATAGTGTCGACCAATGACCCGAAAAATGAAAGGATATAGTCAAATTACATCACCACGTATCCAATTTACATTTGATTACACACCCGCCCCCCCCACGGGGGTGGGTAGGCGGAATTAGGAACTGGAAGGATCAGAATAAAAGGTGTCTAGTTTCAGCGATATAGTACTGAACTGTTATGAAAATTGTTTGATGCATCGGATATTGCCTCCTATTAAAGCAGACCAAGCCCTGTGTTACCCCAGGGGGAGAAAACATAATTTTGGGAGACAAAATCGGATAGTTCTTTGTCACGCTAGCTATAAAAAGTATTGAAATTTGAAAAATGCAACAATAACAATGAGCGGGGAAAAGAATTTGTTTAATGTTAATTTCAAGTCTGTTAAATTTAAAGTTATACAAGTTTAGGTTAATTAGAATAAACCTACTGCATTCTAGATCCACTACTTGCATGTAAATGGAATTCTGCTACTTCAGATCTTTCATTACATTAGTACACCGTTCCTATCTACATGTGCAAGCAGGTCGGCGCGGAGCCTGTGTTGATGCTGTAGCTTTATCTTCACGGAGCGGTGCCCGAGGTGTGCTAAATGCATGAAACCTTGATAAGGCACTTTCGGCTCTTTCAAGTTTGTACAATCACTGCTTGCTTGGTTGCCTAAGAAGCAAAGCAGTCCCTGGTGGTTTTTTTTTTTTTTTTTTTTTTTTTTTTGTTTTTGGTTTGGTTCGGTTCGTTTTTTTTTTTTTTTTTTTTTAATGTTCTGATGTTTATGTACAAATAAATTTCCCTTGAGGTAGAAAGCCTGCTTCACAGATAACCTGCTCGGAAGACCAAGCGCCTTGGATTGGTGACTGGGTCCAATAGCCATATAAAAATGGCATGAGTCAGCTAAGGAGGCAAACTCAATAACTGTCTGCTACAGAAATATCCCAACTAATGTTTGGCAAAAGTAATGGCCCAAAAGTAAAAGCGTCATTTTTAGGGAAAAACTAAGCAAGCTCCTGCTTGTACTTCCTGACACATTCATAAC
>CAXHWN010000238.1:47879-50879 GCA_964020975.1 Hermodice carunculata | reverse complement strand
AGGCTTTAATATTTACACTGTAATGCAGGTACTTCGCCGGCTGAATGACTTCGCAGACAGGTAACCTTGAATTTGACTCGTTCTGGTCGAGCATCACTGTGGAATTGCCTATCCCTTGCTATAAACAAGGAGGCCACACTTCTCTCCATAAAGAAACCAACATCTTGAGATATACAATGTACTTTAAAATAAATGCTGTTTTTAGTTTGCATCTGTTGTTGCCTCTGTAGTTAGACTGTGGCTCCTCCAGAGTGTTTTTCCCCGCTACAGTAGAGCATGGAAGTATTAGATTAACGGTAATACCTCCATGAGCACAGCGCCAACAATTCTTGCTCAACAGCGATGCTGCCCAAAATCCCGTAACTCGGAGATACTACAGGTACGCGTGATCGTTCCAGTTCAGTTGGGAGAAAGGGGGTCAATTTGGAGCAACTTCGCAGTGGGGAAATTCATAATTAAGGGGTGGGTTTTTTTCCAAGTAATCGCCGCGTAATTGTCTGATAGGGTCTCAAATTAAAAACATCCTTGCAATTGTTATTGATCAGTTGGTTTGTCCTTAACTTTCAGGAACATTTTCCGGAGTCAGAATATGTCGTTATCTGAGTGTTGTTATAATGAGGCTTCAGTGCAATAAGTTATGATATACCTTTATAAAACTGCCCTGTGTCCATTTTTTTAATAGAGATCCTCTCGATTAGTATCTTTTACAATCAGGTGGTGATCAATTTTTTGAAATAATCAAATTAATGCCTATGTGCAAGTTAAAGTAGGGGAAGAAAATGTAGAAAAAGTAAAATTGTTTAAGTATCTTGGCGTTTTTCTGGACCCTACTCTTGACTTCCATGAGCACATCAGTCATGTTTGCAACAAAGTTGGCATGAAACTCGCACTTTTAGGCAGAGCCAGTAAATTTCTACAAAAAGAGAGTTTACTGCTCTTATACAAATCACTTGTACTGCCAAACATCGACTACTGTGACATAATATATGACTCATGCCCACAGTACCTAAAAAGTAAACTGCAAGTATTACAAAACAAAGCACTGCGCATTGTAACAAAAGCAGGCAGACGTGAACATATTCACAACTTGCACCAAGCTTGCAACATCATGCCTCTAGAGGAAAGACGGCAATTCCACTTGGCAGTTTTCATGTATAAAGCTCTCCACAGTATGTCGCCACAATATATTCAGGATAAGTTCAAGTACACAAGTAGTATACATAGCCATAGTACCCGATCAGTAACTGCAAATCATCTATGCATCCCCCTAGTAAAACTTAACGCAGGAAAATCCAGAATAAGATACAAAGGAGCTGCCGAGTGGAATTGCCTTCCAGTAGAAATTGCAAATTCTGTATCCCTCAGCCAGTTCAAGCGCAATTATATTATACAAAATTCCCAATAGTGTTAACCCAAAGTGATACAGATGTCTTTATGGTAGCACAAATTGACAGTATAGTATTGACCCCCTTGTACCATTGTGTATATATTGTATTTATGTTCTTAATTTTACACCTGTGTCTTCATCTCTTTAGTTTATATATCATGTGTCAACGCTTATGTTAACATATTTTTGATTTTATGTCTCTCATGTCATGCATTATATTTATTACCATTGTATCCACCCAGGGCCCAGTGGGAGATCAGTGATGTTCACTCAACTGGTATACCCTAGTAAAAGAATAAAGAATAATAATAATGTTTGACTTGCCATGCATGTACCACCCATGGTCAATCATGAAGACGATCAAAGCTATTAAAGTACAAAGGACAAAGGTAATTTGGCTCCTTTGTGTATCTGTTTAATGCCGCGGTTCTGTGGCGTCGTGTATATCGTTACAAACGTAAACTGTTGCGATCTTCCTTGCGATGTACATGAAAATGAAAATGTTATTGTACTTGTAGTAATAAACTTTTTGTTACCTGTCATGTTGAAATTGAAGGAAGCAAGTCAATATTTTCATGAGCCAAAAATTTATTTGAATAAGTACTATAAGTAAGTGATAAACAAAGACCCATTTCCTTGAAGTCAAGCCCAATCTGTGACGCAAAATCTCCATGTGAAGGAGGTGTTGAAAAATAATATGTTTATAAACACTAGGATTATACTGATTTTGTCAAAACAAGTGTATTTTGTGTCACTTTGCATGTGGACTTTGAAAAGAAAGAACGTAATAAGTACAGATGCAACAATTTTTGCCAATTTCAAGGTTCTCTCTCCTTCCCATCTAGGCTCCTTGGCGTGACATAGCGTCCATCTTGCGCAGTTAACATAATTTTTTCTTGACACTTGAGATGATACAACATGTCTGGTGGTTACAACCCCCACCCCACCCCACCCCCGCCCCCGCCCCCGCCCCTATTAAATAAAGAAATATGAATGTATGAATGAATCAATTAGGAAGGCCAGTGCAGTACACGACTTGATTGCCGTCTAATTGAGCTAATTTCCGTATCTCGAGTACTTCATGACTGCCATACGCACTGCTATTTTGTGCTACCCGCTTCATGGTGATTACCGAGATGCAACCTGGCGGACCAAAGTGTTGCTGCCCCCAATGCTAAATGCGTGCCCACAGCCCCTGGATAATGAAATTCTGCAGACCACACTGACCAGCTGCCAATAACAATGGATTCTAGGGATAATTTCAGTTACAAATTGCGCGCCAATATGCAAAGAAAGCATAATATTACGAAAATCATGAATATATAATATATGTTTAGCATAATGGCAAATTTGGGCTTTCCCTGGTCACCTGACTTCACTCTAAATTCGAAACTGCCATGACTGGAAAAGTACATTATACTTTCGACAGGGGGTGCCATGAAATAAATTTAACATATGTACCCATATGCCGGTCTGGACATGTGATGGTTCATGTCATCAGTGATTCAATTGGAATTTGAACAATTTTGGATGCAGGACCATCAAATCTGCTTCATTGATACTGGAAAGGTACTATTTTGCATAAGTTTTTTTGGGGTGGGTGGGGGGTGGGG
>CAXHWN010000238.1:27879-42879 GCA_964020975.1 Hermodice carunculata | reverse complement strand
ATTGATTTGTATTTAACTTTCTCCATTTGCAGAGGTTCAATAAACTGCCATTTTATATTTATATAAAGTGAAATCACATTATAACGACATTCAGATATCCGGCATGTTCATTACAATGACACAAGTTTTGAATGGCAAAAGTTAATTTTCTTTGTTGTTTGATTCATTTATCTGACATATTCACTTATCTGACACATTTCTAGGGGAACAGATGGTGCCATTATAACGAGATTTCACTATATGTATATGTTCCGAGCACTTTGAGAATCTGTGCGATTCCGGAATCGCGCTGCGCATTTTAGGAATTCCCAAAATGCGCGCCATTTTAGGAATTCCTATATCGCGCTGCGCGATTCTAGAAGTCTGCGCGGAACATATGTTCCGAGCATTTTGAGAATCTGCGCGATTCCGGAATCGCGCTGCGCATTTTAGGAATTCCCAAAACGCGCGCTATTTTAGGAATTCCTATATTGCGCTGCGCGATTCTAGAATTGCCCGTGCGCTATTTAAGAATCTGCGCATTACGCTAATTTTTTAACGAGAATATGTATGTGTAGCCTTAATGTCCAAATAAATATCCTGTTTGGTGGACGGATGTTTAAACACTGACACTGGATGTATGTCTGATAAAACATCATTTAAACATATGTTTGAACACATTATTGGGTTTATGTCTACTAAAACATCGATCCACCACATTCCACTTCTGGGAGTTCTTCTAATGACCACTATTTTTGGGATGGGGGGGGGGGGGGGAGGGCTGACCGACTTCACGGTGGAATCACAGAATATGTTGCCTTATTTCATGAATTTGATGTTTCGCCCGTATATATAAGGATAAGTCTATTTCAATGTTAATGCCTGACCGTTTGGCATTTTGTATTCCGTAATTATGATCCTTGAGTGTTAAGATCGTTGACCGCAGTTTTATCCCTTTCAGCCTGGCGTAACATTGCTCTGAGCTAATACATATACCCGTAATTGGGTCCACGGCCTTTTTTTAAATATGCACATAATAAAATGAATATGAGTCTCCGACTTTCGATGTCTCCAATCCGTGCTTGTATCAATTAAATTGCCATTTGATGGTATAAATCGAGGTGTAAGTTCACATGCATGCTTGCACTTCCATAAACAATAGTGAAACTATTTGGATCAAACCTTTGCAGACATGGACGGTGTTTCATTTAGGCAGAACAACACTTGTCACACCAATACGAACGTTTAAAAAAATAACAGCATTTTTCTAGCACTCGTATAGGCCTATCATGAAGAATAACATGTCTTCTATAATAGAATAATTTATCTGGTGCTTGCGCCATAAATTTCTGTTATAGGCCAACATGTAGATTTTTGTTTATTTCATTTTCACATAGGGCCTATGTGTTTAAACACACAATTGTAAGTAGTTTTCATGTGAAAAATTTATACCTCAGTGAATGAATATTTTAACTAGAGCCCGACAAAAACCATATGCCATCGCCCATTCGTGACATGAACTATAATGTTGATGCACTAAAAACGTTCACACCGTGACATTATTAAAAATATCTAAAATGTCAGCAAAACGAAAAAACAGTTTCCATCTTTTTTCATGATAGAAAACAAAAAGGAATCAAATAGAAGTGAAATAGCTGAAAATTTCAATTCATTTTTGCTGGCATCGGCCCAAAAATGGCTGCAAAAATTAATCAAAGACTCATGCCCCATTTCAATATCTACCTAAATCGACACTGGAAAGTATTTTTAAATTTACCTATACCTCCCCAGCCGAGGTTGAATTAATCATGAATAACTTTAAACCTAAATCAAGTACAGGTCATGATAATTTGCCAATAAGATCTGTTAAAAAAAATAAATCATCACTAACTTAACCTTTATCTCTAATAATTAATCAGTCTCTCATGACAGGTATTTTTCCAGACAAGCTGAAGCCAAAGTAATACCAATTTACAAAAAACATGACGAGCATATTCTGAACAACTATAGACGAATTTCCCTACTTCCCGTTTTCTCAAAGGTCTTTGAAAACGTTGTGTACCAACAATTGTATGATCATGTTTCTTTGAATAATATCTTCTATTCAAGTCAGCATGGATTTAAAAAAGCGTCATTGTACTGAAACTGCTATTCTGGAATTTATTGATCGAATATATAAGATTCTTGATTCCGGTGAAATACCTCTGATTATATTCTTAGACTTATCTAAAGCTTTCGATACCTTAGCTCACCAAATACTTCTGCATAAACATGACGAGCATATTCTGAACAACTATAGACCAATTTCCCTACTTCCCGTTTTCTCAAAAGTCTTTGAAAAAGTTGTGTACCAACAATTGTATGATTACATTTCTTTGAATAATATCTTCTATTCAAGTCAGCATGGATTTAAAAAAGCGTCATTGTACTGAAACTGCTATTCTGGAATTTATTGATCGAATATATAAGATTCTTGATTCCGGTGAAATACCTCTGACTATATTCTTAGACTTATCTAAAGCTTTCGATACCTTAGATCACCAAACACTTCTGCATAAACTAAAATACTATGGTCTCTCTGATATATCTTTAAAATGGTTTATGAGTTATGTGTCAAATAGATCTCAATATGTTCAGTTAAATGATATTGAGTCCAAGCCTTTACCTATCACCACCGGTGTGCCCCAAGGATCCATCTTTGGGCCCCTACTTTTTTATAATATACATTAATGATCTCTACTTAGCTTCTCCAAATTTTGAATCCATCCTGTATGCTGACGATAAAACACTTAAATGCACTTTGCACTTTTAACTTCAGACCCCAATCCAACGATCACGACCTCTCAAATAATATAAATTCTGAACTTGCAAGTGGGCATGATTGGCTTGCCGCAAATAAATTATCTTTAAATATCCATAAAACGAAATACATGTTATTTTCTTTTCCACAACGAAAGTTGAACATAGATATCGATCTACAGATAACCAATGTTCGAATAGAAAGAACAACAGAGTTTGACTTTCTTGGATTAATAATTAATGAAAAATTAAGTTGGAATGCCCATTTAAACAAAATTCAAATAAAATTGCTCGTATAATTGGAAAAATAAAAAGGATGCATTATTTTCTTCCAAAATGTACACTGCTCCTCATCTATAATTCCTTGTTCTTGCCCCACGCAAATTATTCTATTCTTGCATGGGGATATGCCTGTGACCGCATTCTCAAATTACAAAAATCAGCTATACGTTTGATAAGTTCAGCCCAGTATAATGCCCACACTGAACCACTATTGAAAACTTTAAAGATTTTAAGTCTCTGATTTGTTCAAACTTAAATCTCTCAAATTCTTTTTTCGCTACTCTAAAAATGAATTACCTGGTTATTTTGATAACATGTTTACTTCAATACCCAGTACGCATAATTATCCCACTCGATATCGTGATATTCCACGCTACACTATTCCAGTTCATGCATCCACCGAAAAGTGCATTCGATACTCTATACTCAAATTGATTCAAAATTCCCCTGTAACTCTGACAAGCAAAACCCACGCTCATTCTTACTCTGGTTTCTCACAATATGTCAAAAATAAATTTCCATATTACTCAATATTCCGAAACATGCTCCATCTCTAATTGTTTTGTATGTGGTAATCATCAGTAATTTGATTCTTTGCATGAAATTGTATCACACAATATCTAAGTTGATATGTACATAAATACAAAGGGTTGTTAAACATGTATTTTACGATACAAAATGGTGTGAACCAGCAAAGTAATTTTTTTTAGGTGGCCCATGCGAGAGCGGATGTTTGTTCATCCTTATGCTTTATCATCCTCACAATTATGTTCAATGGTGGTTGCAACGATGTTGGTTTTTCTTGAATGTATTGTTTGTTTGCTGTTACTAACTAAATTGTTACATGTATCCACTTGTGTCGAATGAATGAAATCTGAATCTGAATCTGAATCTGAAACATTTTATGCAGTTGCATAATGAGCTCGTATTGCATTCTATTGGAATCTTTATGCAAAAATATAATACCAGGACCATGATATAGGCCTATACATCTGTACATAGGCATATTCATTTTTATATGCAGTGTGTATCATCTATTTAGTTTACTAATGCTCACATCATAAGGCAAATGTACGGCACGGGTGCACATTTTGTGCAAGATAGGGCGTAACTGATGTGACTTAACATAGCATAAGTGGAACTTTTCAATGTCTGCTTCTTAAAAAATCATATTATTATAAATAAATTAAGAATTGTATAAACTTCATTTCTGCACTTTGGGCTTAGTGGTACACAGCATGCTTCGCTGGCCAAATCTCGTGTACCACGGCAGAGCATGACATAACTGATATTATTTTACAGTCGAGGCATTCGGAAATGCGTCGCGCGTTATGATAATCATGACCATGGCAATTCTGTTCACAGAGCCATTCACTTGTCATTGTGACACTTGTTTTAATCACATTTATTAGATTGGTTAATCCAAACACATTTTGTTCTCATCGACAATCTGCAAAGACAGCAGCTTTCGATAGTGCCTTCATAGGCCTACGATAAGCATTAAGGAAATCAGGACCATGCATTTTACAATGAAGACATTCCCGGAATGCGCAAAACAATGTAAGAATCCTAATCAAATGACCGAAGTTTCCTAGGCATTTGATGCAATCTAAAAACTGGAAAATTACCGAATTCAATGAAATAAAGTTTCAATTAAACCTTATGAATGAAGAAACTCTGTAATAATCAAATACAATTTGATTGAAAATTAATGTTGTTATTATTACGTTTTGTGTGTGTGTGTGTGTTTTAACCGGCAAACCGCACTGCAAAGGCAACCACAATATTAATAATGAGTCTCACATTCCAATACAGCTCATCAGAGGAATCATCAGACCAGGGAACAAACAGGCAAGACGCAAATTCTTCTGTTATCACTTTTATCAAAACATAGAGCCGTTGATATAAAGCTTATATAAAGCTTATGTTGTATAAACCTGATATTTACCGAACAGTTAATAAAAGGTGAAAAAAGAACAAGAAAGAAAGAAAGAAAGAAAGAAAACAAGAAAGAAAGAAAGAAAGAAAGAAAGAAAGAAAAAAAGAAAGAAAGAAAGAACGAAAGAAAGAAAGAAAGAAAGAAAGAAAGAAAGAAAGACAGACAGACAGACAGACAGACAGACAGAAAGAAAGAAAGAAAGAAAGAAAGAAAGAAAGAAAGAAAGAAAGAAAGAAAGAAAGAAAGAAAGAAAGAAAGAAAGAAAGAAAGAAAGAAAGAAAGAAAGAAAGAAAGAAAGAAAGAAAGAAAGAAAGAAAGAAAGAAAGAAAGAAAGAAAGAAAGAAAGAAAGAAAGAAAGAAAGAAAGAAAGAAAGAAAGAAAGAAAGAAAGAAAGAAAGAAAGAAAGAAAGAAAGAAAGAAAGAAAGAAAGAAAGAAAGAAAGAAAGAAAGAAAGAAAGAAAGAAAGAAAGAAAAAAGACCATTTCCTCGCCATTCCTTATACTGCAGTGAAACGGCATGGTACTGGATCTTCAGTTTACCATTTTCAACAGTAACACTTGGTTAAAAGCAACTTAAACATGGACCTGAGACCAGTGCTCCACTCTAATATAACCGGCGTTACATTTTATTCGGCTAAAGCAATTCTAGAATCGCTCTGTGCGATTCCGGAATTGATGCGCGTTTTGAGAATTCCCTAAACGCAAATTCCCATACGTATATATATATATATATATATATATATATATATATATATATATATATATATATATATATATATATATATATATATATATATTATTATTATTATTATTATTATTATTAGTATTATTATTATTATTATTACCAATAATGCATTATTACCAAAATGCACACCTTTATAAATTTTGATAATTCTTTGAAAGTTCTCTTTTTCTCAAACGTGTTATATGCAGGACTTGATACATTCTTTCAAATTGCAATGAGGCATAGGTGTGTATAAAGTGTAGAAGTCTCAAGATGAAATATATTTAAAAGATAAATGAGCATCTGTACAATTTAACTTTTCAAACAAGATCTTCGAATTGAGTATGTACCAATATCTCTGCCACCACCTTAAGATACCTTTATCTGACCACAGTAGTTACACCAAAATACTAGTACTTTCTTAAAGCCTTCTGGGAACAAAACTGCGTCTCTTAGTGTTCAATTAGACTCAGACTCAGACTCACATATCTTTTATTTGACTGAATATACATGTACATTATTTCAGAAACATATTTAGCCAGGATACCCTCATTTAGGCCACAACAGCCGCTATCATAAGGCCACCTAAAAATACTATAGATATACAAAAATTGTTCTTAGAATACAAGGTTTTAACTAGAGATGTAAGTACCTTACCCAGTAAGCAGGGAAAAATTATTGTCTTACATATTAGCAAAAGCAAATGGGGACTGCTTATGGAGTGTTACAAACATAACAGTTTGGGATAGAACAAATAATATTATACTTTTCAATATAATATTTTTTCATATAGAGGGCAAACCCATTTTTGCTATTAGTATGAACCTTGTTTATAATGAAGTCAGGGGTTGAGTTCAACGTTTTCATGATTTTACGTCTTAGACAATTTACTGTCCCTACAAGATTGCCTCTTTCTACAAATATACGGTTTCTATTTCTAACATTGTAATTATGAAGTACAGAAGTTGTAATTATTTTAAAGGTTTTGAAGTATTCAGGTAACTGATTTTTCATAAACTTAAAGTAGAATTTCAGTTGTTGTTAGAGAAATATATCACTTATCTTCAATAACTCTAGGGTTATAAAATATGCTGTGGCTAATTATTCTCACATATTTTTTCTGGAGCAAAGCAATTCTAATACTTTTATGACCCCAGAGAAGACATCCGTAATTAAGATGAGGAAATACTAGATAGTAATATAGTGTCAGTAGAATATTCTGTGGTAGGTACTCTTTTACTTTGTTTAAGACACCAATAGTTTTGGATATCTTTGAAGAAATTTTATCAATATGACTGTTCCAATTTAAATGTTTGTCGATTTGTATGCCTAAGAAATTAAAATCATTTACACATTCAATTTTTGTGTTATTTATTTATATTACAGGAAATGTCACCTTTTTTGTGGGTTATGAAATAACATAAATTTTGTTTTCTTTTCATTGACGGACAATTTATTTAATTTCAGCCATTTGCTGATTTTACATAGTTCAGCATGTATATTGTGTGATAGTCCTTGTGTTGTGTCAGATTTTGCGCAACACTTGTAAAGTACTGTATAGTGTTGTATCATCAGCGTATATAAGCGGTTTAAAGTGGCTGGAGGCTGAGGGTAGATCATTTATGTAAATTATAAATAATAAAGGGCCTAAAATCGATCCCTGTGGGACACCAGTAGTTATATTTAAGAGCGATGACTTGGTGTCATTTAATTCCACATATTGTTTGCTGTCACGTAAATAGTTTTTGAGCAGTTTAAGTGCCATATCACCAAGACCATAATATTTAAGTTTCTGAATTAGAATGTGATGGTCTAAAGTGTCGAACGCTTTTGAAAGGTCCATGAAAATACTGATAGGAATCTCATTTTTGTCCATACTACTTGATATTCTATCGATTAGTTCAAGGGCAGCAAGCTCTGTGGCATGTGAATTACGAAATCCATACTAGTGATTGTAAAATAAATGATGTTCTGTGAAGTGTTCATTTAATTGGTTAAACATAATTTTTTCAGAGATTTTTTAGAAGCTTGAAAACAGGGAGATTGGTCTGTAATTATCGAATAATCTTTCATCACCCTTTTTGAAGAGGGGAATAACTTTAGCTGTTTTTAAAATTTCAAGAAAAACTCCAGTAGCAGTCGATTGATTAAAAAGAAGTGTCAGAGCCCCACTCATTTCATTTTTTTATGAATTTCATTAGTTTGACCGAAATTCCGTCATGACCGCAGCTTGGTTTTTTTTTTTCAGGAGTCTATAGTCTTGATTATAGTTTCCTTGGTCACCGGTTTCAAGTCAAAATTGTGTTCACTTGGGTTTTGTAAGTAATTTTGAAAACCCTCAGTAGTAGACGGATTTACTTGCGTTGCAAGTTTGGGACCTATCTCAACAAAATATTTATTAAAATTATTAGCAATTATTTGCTTGTTAGTAACAGTACTATCTACATTTATTTTAAAAGTATTAGGAAAATTTGTTTTCTTCTTTGTTTTGTTCAGTACTTCCTTTATTGTTTCCCAAGTATTTTTTACATTACCTTCGTGTCTGGCAAAGCAAAGGGGGTCTATAAATGTTACCTAGTATAATGTTCTTTTGGAGTAGGTTGCTACTAATTTCTATGAACTGGCCTTCCCAAATGTCAGATTTATTATAAATATCTAAAGTTTTATAGTTGAAACTGTCTCTTAAATACATAGCTAAACCACCATGAGTAGAACAAATATAGCCTTGACTAATTAAATTGTAACCTTTAATTAATAATGGGGTTTTCAATTTTTATAATGCACTAGACTTTAGTCTTTTCCAAATATATAGGCCGCACCATCTTAAAACCCAAAATTTATCAACAGCCCCAATTATAAAGGAATAACACAGTAGATCTGCCACTTTTTTGGTTCCTCTGAATTGTCAGTGCGCTGAGATTACAGCGAAAGCAGAAAGCAGGCCTATTTCATTTTCGTGATACTTATAAATCTAAAACATTATAGATGAAGTCACTTGTTACACTGTATCAGAGGTACTGTAGATTATATCTTGCCAATTATAGAAGCTTGATATCCATGGGTTTTGTATATTTCCTGACCATATAATTACATATGGGCCTTGTGTGCCATGACCTTCTATGGTTTCGAGTAAAATTTTCCTTTTAAATAATTCTTCGATCATACAGTTATTGCTATATCGGTTTACAGTTCAAATATGGATTGAGCATCAGTCAGCTTGCATGCCATAATTCTGATGCCTACCAGGTTTGATGATCCTTTCTTATCGCTCCTTATACTTCTGTCAGATCCTATAATGTACCCATTGTGTGACACTACCTTACTTAAACCTGATCCTGCAAACATGGGTTTGAAACTTTTATATCCATTTGTGATTTTTACTGCTAAATCTACGAAGTATTCCCACTTCTCAGACTGTGTGATACCATTTAATTTATTCTTAATTTTATTTGCTGGGGATGCGCACCTTAACCAAGGTCTATCTGATGATTTTAGCAGCCTAACCATCAAATACACGTTACCTCAATCTAAATAAAATTAAATATACAAAATTTGGTCTAGAGACATTTTTGTTATGTTTACATATAAAAGAAGTATACTCACAAAATATGCTTGGGTCTCTTTTAAGGATTTCTGCCGCTCCAGTCTCACCTTTATTTTTGTTTAGAATCTTGAAGAATGTTCTCATTTCAGATAGATATTTCCTCTCCATAAAATCAAGCAATTTATTTGCTTGATTGGTTTTAGTCGATGTAGTAATGGCCTGCAAACACATAAATTGTCCTTAGATGATAACAACCCTCATGCATTTAGCAGTTATAAGACTGTATAAATGTCAATGACACATGTACAAATCCTTTGCAATTTGCACAATTGACTATGCTCACAGTCAACTTGTGTTCTTTTCAGTAAACACTGTTGCGGCATGTTGGATCCTGATGAGATCTCTTGTATCTTATGAACTTTTATGATAAGGTATTACGTTTACTTTCGTTTTAAATTTTAACTGGTTGGTTTACTTCTTTCACTTACTCATGCTGTGTACACATTAGCTAAAGATATCAACCTAATAGCCATTTCACCCCCTTTTCTAATTGCAATACTTGTCTGCAGGGGTCAGACTTGACCTGGACTGCAAACAACTCCTAGTAATGAACCTAATTGCTATTATGTAATCAATGAGATAGCAGTTTAGTCAATAGAAACATGGCTCTAATTAGCTTCATCCAATAACTTCCCAATTCTAAAAAAAAAATGTGGTAGTCGTGTTAATTTTCAGAAAATGCTTTAATGAATTGGCAGATAGATCATAAACATTGGCTGACAGAAAGTGAACTTTTGCATTTATTTTGTACCACGAAGGAAAGGAAACTGGACAAAGGCAGCTGTTCTAGTAATTAAAGCATTAAGAGAAAGTGACAAACAAGTTGTCTGAGAAAGTGTGCACAGTGATCAGCGTCTGGCTTCAAAGAGTGTTGGACTTGGGTGAAAAAAGGGAGAAACAGGGGTTTAAAAATCTATTTTCTTGGTAGCTGAGGAGTACAGATCATGATTAGCCTCTTAACAAAACACAAGCTCAGGAAGGTACGTACACAACAAGGAATAAAAAAATGTAAAATAAGAGCAAATGGAAATGGAAATGCTGGCAGTGTTGTGCAAGGTGTATATGCTCCTTTTGCATCAGCAACAAGATTTGAGAAATGGATTGAAGGTATATGCCCCTTCAAATATGTGCATGGTTTTTATGCTGCCTGGCATGGATATATTTTGTTTCAATTTGATTGCCTACAGGGTCAAGTGCTAGTTGTAATTTTAACTACACCTAAAATTCGAGTAGAAAAAGTCAAAGAAGAATTGGGATTACAAATTGAGATCTAAAAGACGCTCATTACCGGCAGTAGGTCGTATTCTTCTTTCGTTAAAACCTCGTTTGAAACCAGTTCATTACGAAAATCGTCAAGTAGGTTCATTGTTTTTGCAAGATCCGCTCTGTTCTTCAATAGAAATTCTATATAACGTTTGCGTTCTTCCTCATCTGTTAAAGAAAAGAAAATAGATTAAACTATTCATGAGACAAAAGGGAAACTCCAATGTAACCAAGTTCTTTTGTTTTTGTTTTAACCCAGGTACAACTTTATAAAAAGACAGTGACTTGTGGTTTATAGTGGTTTACTCCTCGTCGCGTGTACAGTTGTGAAGCCAACACTCACTTTGGTCGGGTGTTGTTTTGGTTGAAATATATAGGAACTAAGCATTACGAAATTATGAATCAGCATTCCATGGTTCAAAAACTAAAGTTAATCAAATCGGTGTGCAATTTAATTGAATCTTATTCCAAGTAGAAGTGTGATTGGCTGCAATTCTGAGCTATAACATGGTATACGCACTAAATTATACAGTCTTTTAGTTTGAAGCTCGAGTTAAAGATCATAAAACTACATATGCGATTGATAATACAATTACATTGTGATGTAAGTTTCCCTATCGAACCGTTGATGATTAATTTGTCATGTCTGATTTTCTTGTGTGTTTCAATATAACTGATACATTAATTTCAGCTTTGAAGAAAGAAAGGTGTCTTAAAATTAGTGTTCGTGACTTCGAGTAAAATGTTCATGAACATGCATCTTGTTACACCAAGGTCATAATATATTGATATTATTTTAGTATTCATGCGTCGTGAATGTTTTGAATCTGACAAGTGAGTCTGTAGTAACTTTCTAAAAATAGGCATAACTATTCCATACACAAAAGTCTCTTTTTTTAAATATCGTAAAATATTTCATTCCATATCAATAATTTTTATAACAGCAAACTTTTCACTTTCTGAAAAACAAGTGAATTGAGCACATGTTTTAGTGTCAAGTGTCAGTCTTTCATGTGCGGCAAATATATCGCCAATTACATGATATGAAGTGGTAACCATGGGTATTGCCCCTCAGTTCTGGCTATTTTGGAAGTAAATACGCACTTTCCGTGTGTTAACGCATATATAAAGTTGGGAGAAATGTCATAGATGCTTTAGCTGTGAGCTCATTTGTTCATACTTTTGTCTGTTTATGTAATTCCCCTTTTTGACGGTCGAAATGGTGCAGTTTCAGCATATATAGTGTGTTCGTCCTTTTAGGTACACATGAGTGACTATTTGCAGTGCGTATGACGAGGAAATAGGTTCGACATTCACACATGTAATAGAATTAAGCTTCTACAATTCTCAGTTTTAATTTCAGCCCTTTATAAAGACGTGCACCTGCCGCTTTTGCTGCTCCGGCCTTTCTGCTTTTGAAGTCTGTGGAGAAAATTTTTGGTGTCCAAACAAAAGAGTAGCAGGTTAGTAAATTTTACAGCACTTGGGACTTGATGATTTCTCTTACTATTACTAACTGTGTTGGTGCCTGTGTGAAGTCAGGACAGAGATATTTGCACTCATGTTGCATTTCATATTCATTTTAGATATATGAAAATACCATAACGTTGTCGGAATATCTAGCTTGAACCTTTGGATTACGACCTTGTTTGATGACTGAAGGTTTTCATCATGGATGCTGCTTGTCTGCTCGGGTTTTCGGTGCAGTTTCTCTGGCTTTGTTGAAAACTGTAGTCCGCTTCTATTTTCCATGACAGTTCCTATTGTTGTCAATATGACACCTGATCCCCTTAGATATTCAATGACTAATGCATTGCTTGGTGGATATTCTTGCTGTTGTATCTCGGGATGTTCATTTTGATGGGCTGGTGAAAATTTGGACGGTTTTCTACTCGGACTGAATTTCGACTAGTATACTGACACGTCTCATAAGGTCAAACAATCTTTTAATTTTATAGCTGGATCTCACAGCAAAAGCCCCCCAGAGAGGTGAGGCTCCTTTTAACGCTATATTCACACTTGTGTTACCGGTTCATTGGGCAAAGTATTTATTTTCACAATGTATTGTAGGGTGATACCTTAATTATGAATACGGATGGAACCTGCCTTCCTGCACA
Organism: Hermodice carunculata; assembly: GCA_964020975.1. NCBI lineage: Eukaryota > Metazoa > Annelida > Polychaeta > Eunicida > Amphinomidae > Hermodice > Hermodice carunculata. Next base: position 30,173 of record CAXHWN010000238.1, on the reverse strand, counting down.
TCTTGATTTCCTAGTGTAGCATTGTGGATTTTTCTTAGATTATTTTAGTCAAATTCCCAGACAGACAATAGCCTTGTTCGAGGGTGGTCTACGTATATACCAGGCATATATCAGGTGTTTTTTTTTTTTTTTTTTTTTTTTTTTTTTTTTGTTTTTTTTTTTTTGTTTTGTTTTGTTTTTTTGTGTTTTTTTTGTTTTTGTTCTCGTTTTTTTAAATTTTTTATATGCTTAAAATTTATCAGTCCCGCCAGTAAAGCAAACGTTCAAATCGGCGAGCATTTGTTAGGGAAATATACATATATGCTTGGTTAAGGAAGAAATATAAGGTGTTAAAATTTTGAAATTCGTACACATATGTAGATTACCGTGCATAATAGTATGTGCCATATTAACTAATTTCATGTATGCTGAGACTAGACAAGTTTACTTCAAGAAAACAAGTAAATGAAAAGCATAATAGCTTCAATCATAAAAAAAATACTATTGGCAGCAGAGTACCCTGATAAGAGAGCTTAATGATTCTCTTTCACTTAAATCTAAAACATTGAGAATCTCTCGTCATGGTCTATAAAAACCTGAGCGGGTGTTTGATATGGTTTTCCTTGAAATTGTGCTGGGAACCAGGGAAAGTGGTTTGTGGGTGTTTCTGAAATGTTTACTTAATTGTAGGGACATTAGTTTGTCATAGATAGGGGACAAGGTGCGGGTCTTTACGCAAGGTGCAACAAAGCATATCCTTTATTTCCTCTATTGGTGTCCTTCAAAAACACTTCAGATCTGCCCTGAGGGTCCTATCGAACTGGATGGATGTTTTGGAAATTACATAAGGTGTTGACATACTTTCTCTGATAAACACCATTCATACCTGGATTTCATCTGAATAAAAAGAAACAAAACAGAACAAAAAGGAAACACAAACAAATAAATAAAATGGACCATTTAATAAAAAGACCATAAACTTGGGTACACTATGAACTTATACAACTGTAGACATACAAACACGAAGAAACATTTCCCAGCACATCTAGGCATCGTATTTTAGTACATTTTTGAGGATTTACTGTTATATTATTTGGTCATGGTCAGCTACCGCTTTCCCTTGCTGCAGGTTAAGTGCAAACAAATGCTGCCGACTCGGGCTGAAAATAATGTGAGAAGAAACAACAAGACGTGATATGACAGAACGTAGCTTCCGTGAAGAACAATAACATTTATTGGACCCTCCATGCAGGAAACGGTTTGATGAAGCTTACTAATCGGCGCAGGCAATTACATCACCAAAACGTTTCCTCCAAGGAGGGTCCAATAAAATTTATCAATCTTCACGGAAGCTACGTTCTGTTTTGATTCCCATTTAGCCTGTATATTGACTCCAAAATCCCCCCCCCCCCACAAAAAGGTGCCTCAATAAAGAATCCTGCACCATTGCTGGGTTACTAGCCGCGAAGTTGTGGGCATGAATACTTATTGAGTTTTAAGGTTATAGAGCTGACACTATGTCATGTGAGGGGCCACCCCTAGTTAATCTATTCTTGTTAAGATCATTTGCTTTATCATTGATTCGAGTAATTTGTATTTCTTTAATACTTTTATCATAAAGTATAGTGAGATCTACACAAGACATGTGTTGCCCCATGATAGTTTGACCTGAACGGGAAAATAATTAACTGGCTATGGATCGAGGAGTGAAGCAGTAATGATGTAAAGAAGTTTATTTGCCTAAAAAAATATGCTTGTAGGACATTGCTTTCTTTCTCGTATGGAAAGCACGTGGTGCAAAGGATCTGTAGATGCTGTTTGCAGTTTTTTTCTGGTAAACATATACCCGTGCGCCAAGTAAGATGCTCTATGTAATCCGTGATATTCTTTGGACCACTGGTATTGGGGATTCTATTTTGAGTGAATTGCTTGACAAGGAGGAAGAGGCTAAAACGAACTTCATATCGAACTAAGAGGCCCATGGGCCTAATGCTCTGCTGGCACTGGGGCTATATTGCTCCTATATCTTCATTTTTAAGTTGCACGTCCTCAAGTGGCTTCTGAGCGCATAAAGCTTACGTGATTTTAGTATCTCATTTGTCCTCCAAATGTCACTTCGCTCTACATGTAATCAAAGCTCATTTGTGCGGAGCCTATGATAGATATTGTTGCATATGCCACGACAACAATGAGTGAGTCCTTCATTTTATATGCTCATTGACATTGGGACAGAAAATCAAGGTCACCCAGATTATGTAATACAAGAGGCCCATGGGCCTGGTGCTGTCCAGACATTGCCATTGATGTCCAAGCTG
>CAXHWN010000238.1:17500-27679 GCA_964020975.1 Hermodice carunculata | reverse complement strand
CACCCTACCATTACAAAATCACCTCTTTGAACTTTAAAGGCATAATGACCTCACAAACACAAGTCAAGGTCACTGATATCATACAAAATTCTAGCATCGGATATGGTCTATCTATCCTATAAATTTGGCAAGTCTAATCCAATTACTTTTCCAAATATGGAATTTTACATTTAAAAACACACTTTGGCTCATAATTTCCGTTACATTATAGGTGACGTCACTAGTATCATTAGCAGCTTAGATTTTGACCCACCAGCAATCCCACCAAATTCCATGAAGATCCGTCAAAATTAAAGATGCTAGAGTGTTCACCAGATTTTCACACTTTCACCCCCATATTTTAGGTGCCGCCACCAATATCGAAAGTAATCTTGATTTTTAAACACCCTATAAGTCCTGAAAGTTATATTGGGCTGACTTGAAAAATATGGACGGTATTGCAGTCTTAAGATTTTCCCACTTTGACCTATGTATTATATAATACTATAGGTAGCACCACCAACATTCATGTCGACAAAGATTACGCACGTTATAATTCTTACGAGTTATATGGGCCTAATTACAAAATTGTGGGGTTTACCGCATTCATTAGATGACTCCTATATTTAAACTGACCATTTGACATGGACCTTCAACTCGGATTAAAAAATTGCCACTGTTCAAAATATACAACCAGCTTTCCATACATGGACTGTTTGTTCACACCGGGTAATAAATATTCGAGTTATAGAAGAAAAACAATGAATTTGGCTGACGGTAGAAAATAAATTGTGCCAGCGAATGGTTTAGTGGAAATGTTTCATTTGGTTGCAGCATTTATTGGATGCATCAAAAGGATGAAAGATCGTGAAGGCAATGAACAAGGAATCCAGTAACAGCAGATCTTACAGTTTCATCAACAAAAAGTTACTTGTATGTTTAGATACAGTTGTGTATCGCTATTTCTTTCAGTTTTAAATCTACATACAAGTTCGGCTGTTGTATAGGAGCGATATTCACTTGGTTCAAACTTTCATTATTTCATGGTTAAGTATACATACGTATGTATACAGGTTAGACAGGGACAGGTTAGCTTATGGAGAGTAAAGAGTTCGAACTGCGGAATAGGATATTGACTACTAGGAAGTGGTTCTAGGCAAAAAGACACAAATCCAATATATATATATATATATATATATATATATATATATATATATATATATATATATATATATATATATATATATATATATATATATATATATATATATATATTGTGGGCAGTGTATAATTGCCCATAAACCAACCAAGACCGTGACTATACGGTGCATAAGTGCATGTATCTGAGTCTGTGTGTCAGCTCTATTGATCTACTGTAACAAAACTGCTCTCCCTTCCCACTACCACTCGCTATGCTTGGATTGAATGGGAAGGTGTGCAGAAAATAGGGACCTCCTTTCTGCTGTTTGGAGGTCTTTTATTGAAAATAATTGCACGTCAAAAGGGACGATGGATGAAATATCTGTATGATTCTGATGTGACATATACATGTTTTATGCCACACCGATAAGTGATGAATGGTTAACAACGGCTGTGATGATATTATGCATGAATTTATGACTCAGTCTACATTTTGAAGTATCTTCCTGAGAAACTGTTCGAATGTTAATAGTGAAAGGAAAAGATTAAGACATGGCTTAGAATTTTTACTGTTTTTAAATTCTTAAACTAGCTTTTCTCCATAAATTACTGTATATGTGGTATGGGGTCGCATACTTAATTTCATGAAACTGTAAAACTAAGTGTATTGTATTGTTTTGTATACAGTATTTGCTAATTTAATATACAGGTCACCAAATTAGTTTTTGAAAATTATTTAAGGTGCACATGAAAGGCCATGTAAGTAGACAGTTTGGCTGGAGTTATTCTTTTAAATTTGCAGGTTTGTACGTGTAGCTGCAGGTTTCTTTCTTCCTTCTATGCAGCCAAAACACTGCTAATGAACTGCGATAGTCTTTGTTGTGAATAATGTGTGTGAGTATTATTCAGTTTATTATTGTCCGTTTGCTTGACTGGTGGCATCAAAAAATGCGTTGTTCCGGTTGCAACTCTATAAATGTATATTTTAGACTGTAAATAGAATGTAGCTCATGTATCATATCATGGCCCATTTGCTCGGTTTTAATTCATACCCAGGGGTTTGATGGTTTGCCTGCAAAACCAGTGTCTGAAGTCATCAGATCTGGAAGTGAAACTTTGCTATTTAGTACCATACCATCCATCAATAGTGTTTGATTCGCCTGGAGAACCACTCATATCTGAATTACTTGGCTGACAATTTCATGTGTTTCAGCTGTCTATACTTTGTATTCGCATCTGAACTTAAAGTACATTTATCTCCTCACCAACCGAGCCCCCAACCTTCATTGGAAACCAAATTAGTCCTGATGAGTTTTGAAATGTATAAACACTTTGTCATTTTTTTGATAAGATTGGGCCAATAAAGAAGCAATCCATTTGTTCTCAACCTTAGTGACTTTTCATAGTTTCTTTAATGTTCCAGATAGGAAACTTTGAATGCTTGAAGTGTGGTATGTCAAGTTGTCTGTGTCTGCAAAAGCTTTTGATTGATGAATATGTCGTGTACCTATGTACCAAAGGCCCTTCTTTATATTCAATTCCTTGCCCATATCCCCACGGCTTAGAGGCTAGGAAGCGTGTACAAAATAAGATAACATTCGAAATATTTGACATATTGTATTGAGTTGTGGACATAAGTCACCTTAGAGGCTAGAAAACGTGTATAAAATAAGAAAACATTCGAAATATTAGACAGACCGTATTGAGTTGTGGGACCTAAGTCTCCTGCACAAATGAGCCTTTTGCAAAGTCTGTTTGCCACCCAACCTAATCGGATCCCATTTTCCACATTTGGAAATATCTTCATTCTAATTTTCTGCATACTATATGCATGTGCCGGTTTACAAACTGCGGTTATGACAACATAAAAATAATGACTGTCGTAAAATATAGAAGCGGAAAACAGTCTTCAACAATGTTAGAGAATGTGCACTGAAAATAATAATAAATAATCCGTGATCAAAACCCTTCAGTCATCAAACAAGCCAGCTCAAAGTCAAAAAGTTTAAAATTGACATGCGAACAACGCCATGATATTTTCATGTCTCAATCAAAATATATGAAATGCATTATAAAAAAAGAAAAACGTCTCTCTCCTGATTTGATAAAGGTACTACCACTGCTGAGTAGGTATTTAAAATCAGTTTAATATTAGCAGCTCTGACCTTCAAGAAATATGTTGACTCATTCGTGCATTGTATAAAATGTCGGTTACAATTGTTGTGTTTACTTATTTATTCCATCATTTATATACCTAAATCCATGAGATACCTATATAACAAACTTTCCCCGTTTGTTGGGACCTATATTTATATATTTTATGTTCGAAACGAGTGAGATTCGAACTTTCAACCTTTGGCACCAGTCGCATAGCTGAAATGGGAAACGGACACTACGCCAAATCCACATGCTTAAAAAAGAATGGTTCAGTGGAGGTAGTTATGTGAGAGTGCATATATATATATTTACCCCTTCTATTGTCCTCTGCCAACACAACTTCGTTAGATTTGGGTTGGTCATTATGTGGTTTCATGCTATGCCCCATGCTTTGTTCCGCATCTGTGCTGCCGTTGACAATGTCTTTTTGTGGTATATGTCTGTCATCAAGGTTAGACTGATCATTCTGTGAAGTCACGGTATGCCCAATCGTATGTGCAGCATTTGTGTTGCCATTGCCAATGTCTGGTTGTGGTGCACGTCTTTTATGAAGGTTGAACTGGTCATCATGTTGCTTCTTGTCATGATCCATGTTTTCTACAGCATTTGTACTGCCGCTGCCAATGTCCTGTTGTTGTGGCTGTCTGTCATCAAGGTTGAACTGATCATTCTGTGAAGTCATAATATGACAAATAGTATGTGCAGCATTTGTGCTGCTATTGCCAATGTCTTCTTGTTGTGCATGTCTTTCATCATTGTCAGGCTGGTCACTGTGTGGAATCATGTTAGTCATTTCTACAGCATTTGCACCACCCTTGTCGGCGTTCTCTTGGGGCACATATCCTGCCCCTCTCGTCTGAAAAAGGCAAGCATATGAGTACACTTTCCTCACATGACTGACAAACTATACATAGACGGAAGATTTGTAACCATTTATTAAGATTTACCTTAATTATATATGTAAAGGGACAAGAAAAACATGTCGATATGCAGATTTCCTTATATATCAGTGGGGGCCAAAGAAGTGTATAACAATAAAATATTGTAAGAATGAAAAGGCACCTATCCCACCCTCCCAACTGTTCACACTCATACATGGAACTATTTTGTCCCATTCCCTCTTTCAGAAGAGACACTGCATTGTATTGTTAGAAAAGAATAAGAAGCAAACATTCTGGGATACTTTTCTATATTTATTGAAATTTTCTGAAGTTGAATTTATGAGGAAGGTCCAGCACATTGTAAAGTTTTCAGTTTATTTTACTTCCCAAGAAATTGTCATGGGACATGGAACATATATTTGTTGACATCATGAGTCAGTCTGGAGTTTCCATTAACACCATAATTACTATGCTGCTAACCGAAAACTACCAGATACAATAAGGTACCGCACTGCTTATCTTGCCGACACATCAGCTTGAGAACATTAACAGATTGAAGTAAACAACTTTCTGTAAGTTTTATCTGGGCTTGTTCCAATGTTGTGTAGTGTTTGGTGAAATAACTGTTTATTTCAGGATCCCGCCATTATATAAGGTCCCCCTGAAAACTATGGATTGCATCAAGCTCACAAGAAAATAGTTTAAAAATGAACCATGCTCATAATTCTCAACCCAACAAATATAACTAAGAGATAGAAACAGACAAGTTAGGCCTTGCACTTCGTGGTAGTCCTGATTTGTCACATCGCTAAGTTTACAGCATAAGATGAAGGGAGGCCCAAGTCGTTTTCATGATACATTACGAATCTAGTAAACCATCACGACATTCTTCCTCCACCATAACTATGCGTTGGAGAACACAGTCCACAGCACAGCATAGCCAATGAAGTACTTATCAAATATTTTGGGAAAACAACATTGCAAATATCCATCATGGTTAACCAAACAATGGCAAGAAAGATATTCAAAAGTTGCCAAAACATCACCATTCATCTTCCAATACCAATGTGAAGGAACAAATTTCACTCTACACATCCTACAATAGACGAGACAAAATCAGCAAAATCGGGCAACTGTTTTTAACCAGTCTTCTCAACCTTTTAAATTTTCTTCATAAACTACAAACTTTTTTTTATGGAAACATACAGGCCTAATCACTTAAAACATAAAATTATGTCATTTGTGCCGAGGGTACAAAGAGACAAGGTACGTCTGTGATTTGTTGTTTCTCCTTGTCTGTCAGCTGAGTTGACAGCAAAGGATGATAGTAGGCCTAAATCGTTTTTGTGGTATTTTTGAATCTGGAACAATATAAACACACTCTACCTCCATTATGATTATTAGTTGCAGACCACAGGCTAGAGCACAACATAGCCAATGAAGTACTTATCCAATAGGGGAGAAAAACATCAATGATACTCATATATGTCAAATAAACAATGGGCTCATACAGATTCAAGTGTCACCAAAACATCAAAGTAGGTCTTCCAATACCAATGCAAAGAAACAAATCTTACTCCATACTTCAGACATAATCACATAAAAAAGGCAAATGGTGGCTTTCAATCGCTCCACTCAACTTTTCAAATTTTCGTTATCAATCACATATTTTTTTTTCAAAACACATAGCCCAAGCTAGTTAAAACCCTGATTTCATCACTTGTGTCAAAGATGAAAACAGACAAGGTACGCTTGACACTTGTTGGCTCAAGATTTTTGTAAATCTTGAGCAATATTAACACTCTCTACCTCTATTATTAGTATAAGGCCCACAACACAGTCCACAGTGCAACATGGCCAATGAACTGTTCATCAAATAGTTCAGAAAAAAACATTACCCATACGCATAAATATCAACCCAACAATGACAGCAAACACATTCAAGAGCTACTAAAAAGTCTTCTGTTTAAACATTTTCTTGAAATGTACAGGTCAATTTAATGTTAATACAACTTATCAGTGATATTCTTTCTGGACCCTGTCCATAGATACTTCATGATATGCATTTGAATATTCACTCAATTAAAATATTCACACTATTACATAAGTTGCACACATGATGAAGAGCAATAATATCAAATTATCCCTGTTTTTAATGAATTGACTCAGTAGGCTACAGTCGCCAGCTGTTCCCAGGAAATAAAGGATTATAGACGATTTTTGTCTGAATGAAACATTAACTTCTATCTTGTCTGGATCTAAACTTGTATCCGTTTCTTTAATTGCTTAACCCTTTGTTATTTATCGGGCCAAATATGAGGGAACAAATTTCTATGCGTATCTGTGTTACCTGCATTGTCGGGCAAACGTTTCCCATTCTGTGTCTTTATATGTTGTTGTTATGGCTTTTATGGCTGCAATGTCTGTATCATCTTGGGCAGTCGCCAGCTGAACAACCTTGCGGTCTGTAATTACAGCCAGTTTAACACTCTCAAGAAGGTCCTGGTAATTAGACAACATGCCACAATATAAATAATTTCAGGTCTGCATCAGGCTGGCATCATGTAAATAAATGTCAAAAGCTCAACAGCGTTGTTCTCTTAAATAGCGAAGAAAGAAATCATTGTGCTCTGGAGGACGAGCAGACACATAGGTAAAAGCGGTGCATTTGGCACAACATTCAATAGAAAGGTGACAGATAATAAACACAAGTAAAGCTCAGAAACATTAAAAATAAAAACCCTCACCAAAATGTTAATAAGTTCGGTAATGGTCGGAATACACAGATGGTGACTTCTGTTGGCCTGAATTACTTGAAATAAAACTTGCTGTTCATGTATGGAAACCAAAAGCTTTTAGTACTTCTCATGTACATTAGTAATATGATTATCATTAGGTAATTTGTCATTCTATTCATCTGAAAAACCCTCAAGTGCTCTGACAATGCATCTGAATGATAACTAATGAGGTAATACATGGTAACTCTAATGAATAAACTGGCATCAATCCAGGAGAGAAACGCCTTTCTATATGCAAATAATCCATAAAATAAAATCATTCGTTCGTAAAGGTTAACCCACTTATCAAATGCTGATGATGATGATGACGACGACGACGACAACGACGACGACGACGACGAAGACGACGACGACGACGACGATGACGATGATGATGATGATGATGATGATGATGATGATGATGATGATGATGATGATGATGATGATGATGATGATGATGATGATGATGATGAAAGACCCCACTGTTAATCATACCCTGCTATAATTTTACTTTTAGCCTTATGTTATTACCGGTATATACATGTAGTAATAAATTTACTGGTAACATTTGTATGAAAATCTAGTGATTCAAGAATGAAATATCGCACTGTGTGGTACCAGAATTAAAAGTAACTTCATTAAGCACAGGATAAGCAACAAACGGAATAAATCTTTTATAAAACTGTAAGATATAGAAAGTACCATTTTAATTTCTCTCTATTAAATATGAAATATATGTTATTGACCATGGGTTGTAACGTTTAAAATAAGTGTAAATTGGAATATTACAAATCTAATGAATATTTAAGCAAAATTTGTGCGTCTAAACAAACGTTTTGAGATCACCTTTCTGATATAAATTTTATGTTCATAAGTCTGAGTTTTGGGAGCACGAAGTTGGAGCCACCAACAACAAAGTGGTACGTTCAGACAGGTGGTCCATTAGGACAGGGTGTTCCACGCAAATAAGGCAGGAGCACTGATAAAAACACAAAATATTGTTATCCAGAAGCAAATAAACATCATTGCTCATATAAATGTATGAACATTGTCTTTTCTCTCCGTGATCCACACTAACTCCTCAATTGGACCGTTAATTGTTGTAAGTAGGGTCGTCACGGTGTCAGCACAATGGTGAAATACTCACAGTGGTAACCCTAACAGTGCCAAGTGGTCTGACATAGTCTTTTTCCCAGTTACTGGGATTTACAAATGCCACGTACTTGGTTCATCGAATAGTCAAACTCCAATGTAAGAAAAACATAACAATAATTGCCGGTTGGGGGGATCTGGTTCTTTTAACATGCTTGAGTTGGGCACAAATTCAGGTTCCATTACATGTATTAACAATCATTCTGCACTGAATGTAGTGATTAGTCTAAACTGGCCCATTATTCTCTCCACGGCTAATTGCATCATGTTTCTTGTGAGTGACCCTTGCATCGATGGAGAATTACATTGTAATAAAAAAAAATGGTATAATCAAATGATAGAAAGTTGAGGGCACTGCAAACCGGTTTCTAAAATGTTGATATTATGATGATAGATGGGAAATGTGTTTCCTGTATATATATATATATTATGGACTTTTTCCTGTATGGCATAATTCTCAAATTTGGCACATCTTAATTAGATTTGTTATGCAATCATGTATTGAAGTAATCATGAGCCAAAGTTTTCGTCCTTGTTGCAAATGATACAAAAACCTGTATAATGAATTTTAGCTTCGCTCAGTCAGCTGAGCTTAAAGAATGAGTGTTTCTCCATAGTCCACACGAGTCAACCAGATCTTATAAATCCTTGGGTTCATCCTTGGCTGAGTCTTTGCTGGGTTTGTTCAACAGTTTACGGTAATGTTGGTGTTGTTATTTATTTGATCTTGAATTGGCTTTAGAAAGGTGAGGTGCCGTTCTGGCGTCAATTTTGGTAACACCGGATTCTGGGCTTTTCATTAGAAAAATTGAAAACTGTATGAGGAAAGACAAATTCAGATTCAGATCCAGATTAACAATAGTTTATTCGACAAAATTTGCATTCTTACTCACATAAGCCTTAGAATTATATAAATATGTCAGACAATATAAGTTATATAAAAGAAAAAAAAAGTGATGTGTCCGGAAATACCAAATATGAGTTTTGTACAACTAAAAAATATTGAGCTGAAATTCTAACTATTCCGCTTGACACATGTCAGTTGAGCTGAGATTTTATCATTAATTACATGCCACGCTTTGTCCCTAATGGGCCTCATATATCAAAAACAAACTATTTAGACATTTATACTCTGATTTCGCTGTAACGGTGAATTAACCATCTTAATGAATTTTTCAATACATGCATATTGCAGAATCCTTATGTGTAGACTTTCAACATCCTTGAAAATGACAAAAACCAAACGATTTTTACAATTTTACCCTCCCCTCCCTCCAAAAAAACCCCACAAACATTAGCCAAAAAGTTGAAAAGTCACTGGAGCGTGAGCAGTTTAACAGTGAAATAGCGCTTAATTGTTTGGAGGCCTTCAAAGTAAGAAGTAGATGTCATCATGGGGTTTGTTTTACATTTCTGGTGCAGGATGTCCATAGTTACAGTCCTTGTTAGGATTTCCCTTAGCTGGTACAGGTGGTCTAGCTGCAACTGTTTATTTTACAATCACTGAAACTGAATATAATGCCCCAGTTTGTTTCCGCTTCAGTTATACACTGGCGGGTTGTTTAGCTAGGATAACCTACCCATCTACCCATGGGTAAGTAAAATTGTTCTTAGCTGAACTTGTACAATAACAATTTAGTAATTATGTTTTGTTTGACAGGATTCTTCTTTTTAAATGAAGCTCCCCATTCATAAACAAAACATCACGTCTTTAGCTAATTCATCAGTTGCGATATTCATATTTATACATTATTCCGTGGGTTGTCTTTGCTGAATATTTAGCGTAAACAAGGAAGCGATACTAAGAGACATGTGCGCATATAGGCTCCGAAACGTGATCTTAGTACTTACCAGCTGAAGACCCTTTGATTTATTTGGGCTAATACAGCTCATGTCAAAATTCTACTGACGAAATGTGCAATATGAACAATAGTACTCCCATATGCATATAAGTCACACAGTGACAGGTTAGGTTATGGAGAGTAAAGAGTTCGGACTGCGGAAAAGGGTAATAACTACTAAGAAGTGGTTCTGGACAAAAAGACACAAATACAATTCTGTTAGCTTTGAGCCATTGATGCTTGGTGGATAAG
>CAXHWN010000238.1:0-15000 GCA_964020975.1 Hermodice carunculata | reverse complement strand
AAATCTCACCAAAAACTCAAAATGATACAAAAATGAGTAATTACAGTGCCACCTTGATTTATAATATGTTGAAAATGTTTAGAAAGTCAAGTTTCATGTTCATGTGACTCGACGGTTTTTCCTGCAAAACAACCATAATATATATAGCAGCAGGATTGAGAATAATGATATCAAATTCCCTTTTTGACGTGGGATAACAATCCAGCGGCTTTGATGTGTTGAACATCTGCAGTTTGCATTGTCATTGACAAAGTGGAAATAATGAGAATATTTTATAAAGTAAGTGCTTTTCCTGATTGAAGGGAGGAACATCTGCCCCAGACAACCTTAACTTGCAAATACAGGCATTCTACATTCACCACTAGTATTGACCCAAAATGACCATATGCTATCTGGTATACACTTGCCCTTCTCTTCTTCTGCCTCTGCTTCTCCACGTCGCTGTATCTCTCTGCACTACCACAGTCCTGTATAGTTATGTTGACTTGTGTATGTGTGTGTGTGTGTGTGTGTCTGTCTGTCTGTCTGCCTGTATGGAGATGCCATACACCTCTCTTAACGACACGGATTTGTACACAAATGAGCAAAATGACCAAAATTACCAACTATTAATCCTTATCTACACACAAATCGTCACTTGACTATATTGAGCTTGGATAATTACATCCGACCTTGACATCAGAATGAAATGTTAATTTGCATAGTACATTTACTTCAGCTTCAATTAACCACCATATTTGGATCTTTGGGAACAAAACGGCTATGATTTTGTAAGAGTGCAACCTGTCGATTTGTGAAATAATATTCAGCAGCCTCAAAAATATTAGGCAGCCAATGAAAATTGACTTAGTGGAATCATTTTTTGTAAAAATACAATATTTTATAAGTATCACTTAATTCTAAACAGCAGTTACATACAATGATGTGAAAAAACTATTGTTTTATATTTTTGGAAAATCCAACATGGCGGCCTGAGGCACTTATGTTGGAATCTAAACATTTAATGTCAATTTTATTTAATCCGAGATAAAAGGGGAACTATTTTTCATGTATCTACTAAATTAGTTTGAGACGTTCGTTGCACTCATGCTACTTCCCATTGCTGGCCTCAGGCGTTTCCTTAAAGAGACGCACTAATTATTCTTTGTTTGTGTCGAAAATTGAAAAAGTTATTTTACGTATTAAGAAATAATGGCCCTCATTTAAAGTTTCAACTCTCGTTATCCAAGAAGATGTTAAAAAGTTTCATAATGTGGGAAACTCAGCCACTTAACATACTTTGCGACGAAAATTTAAAAGCTTGTTTTCAAATATCACATAAAAGACTTAAATTTAAAGCATTCATTTAAGGTTTTAATTTTTACCCTTAACGCTGTCAAAAGGTATCAAAAGTGCTGAATCTGACCTTTTTTCTATTTCATAGTCATATCCTGGCCATCTTGAATGAGCCAAATATTTGAAATGTGTGTAACATCCTTCATTTAATAATTGGGCCAAATTTTATGAAACATAGTCCTCAATGTTTAACACAGCGCACAACCTTTCATTTTGAGTTACATTTGTGCTAGTAAGGCATTGAGGTGAAACACTGTAGCAATCTTTATAACTTTGCATTTTGAAAACATGCTGATCGTAGCCACTTTGTAAGTGGTTATTCAGTTGAGAGGACCGAAACAGAGAGTTGCTGATTAACTAATATATCCTAGGTCGTTTGACAAAAGTTCATCATTATGGTATCCAAGTGGGCAAACACCAGGTTCCATATATTTGGGTCACTGTAACCTTATTGAAACCTCACAGATGAGACACTAAGCCTGTATGAGCATTGACGCTTCCTGTATATTTCTATACCCGATTTCAAAGAACTATCAGCAGAATGTAGAACAGTAGTGACCACCCTCTCGCTCTTTTTATTTCTGGCTTGGCTTTCTTTTTGGACTGACTTGTTTTGTGTGTAATCTAGTGTGCCTCGAGCAAAAGACATTAAGCAGCCACTTAAGTTAAAGAAAGCTTTTCAATATAGGATTCACTTTCAACAATTCATCACGAATGACATCAGTTGTTCAAGACAAGCGATAGGTGTATTATGCAGTGTGTGTTCTTGCATTGATGGATACATTTTGCTCTGCCATTATGGCAACATGTGCTGTCCTTTAACTTATTGTGTCTGTGATGAGTTAAGCAAAAGCAACCTGACTAGTTTTACTGTGTGTATGCTTGAATGGTCACAGCCTTACCTTGTCTTCTCTTTTGTGTGACGTGGTCTTAATCCAATGGGCTGGGCTGTTGCGTGAGATATGTGAATGGGACCAAAGAAGTTCTAAGTGTGTACAGCTTGCCACATTAAACAATGCATAGACTGCACCATTCAACAAGGCTCTCAGATAAGATGCAATTGATATGAGTATAGCCATTTCATGGCTCTACCCATTGAAATACCCCTACAACATGGCTATCAAATGACCGAATCGGTGCATATCAACGCCTATAGCGTAGCATTAAATTACTTTGACAACCATTTCAAAAGTACACAACAACACTCCATGGAATCAAACCTCATGCTCGCATGAGAAAAAAGAAGCATTCTAAAGCCACTGTAATTACAATACAACAGATCCATCAATCTAATGGACACGTATTTGCATGTTCACAAATTTAGACCCACGTGGGCTGTTAACGCAACAATTCATTAAAAAAGGGACGAAATATAGGTAATAGTGTAAAAAGTGGTATGAATAAACTAGGCAATGCTAACATTATGCTTTGTTAGCAATATGTTTTAATTTATAAACCTCAGTTCACCTCACGTCAACTGCTGAACTTCACTTTGTGGGTGTTTCAATCCACCAGATACTTGATGCAGCCGAATGTGTCTCCCAGCCGAATTATTCAATTATCTGTCAAATAGAAAAAAATAAACAAGGTCATTATGTTACTGATATATTTCTCACGAAAATTGAAAAAATACACAACCTTTTTAAATGCCCACGATCATGGTTTATAACCTGTAATAACTGGAAAAATTATCTTAGTCCCTACGCAACTATATGCATTACAGAAATATGTAAGAAACTTCACAGTTTTGAGCAACAGAATGCCCTCCACTGCTTCCCTGCAGAGGGTCTGTCATGACTAAACCTTCCTTAGCAAATAACATTACAAAAGAGAGCTTCAGTCGCATACATAGACGGTAAAGTTGCCACCAGCACCATAAAAACCAGACTCATCATCATAAAGAGTGTTTAAGGTAGTTACATTTTAAACATATTTACATATTTAGTTACATATTTACTTTGGCGGTTGCATATGTAGTTACATATTTTTTATTGAGTGGCGTTAACCATTTTGGGTGGGTGGGTGGGTTGGGTGGTGAAGAAATTGATGGACCTTGGGATGTTTCATGGGGTATTTCAGTTATTCCATTGTGTTTTTTTATCATGTGGGGGCTGGAATAGTGTTTGAAGGATCAACATTTTATTTTATGAGTGATTGTTGAACGAGTCTAGTCGTGCCTCACATGGTCAGTTACACATTATTATGAAGGTAACAAACCTGAAATATTCTTCATTTGGAGAGATTTTAACACTAAGGTGGAGGACCTGAAGCCAGCATCTTTAGATAAGCTCTTATCACGTTTTCATATTTTTGGATAGTCTGATACGCAAACTACATGGTCTGGATTTATCTTTCAGTACTTTTTAAGATGACCGCGGATTCACTTTCCATACATTGTTGTAGAATTGAAACTGTTCAGCTGTTCTGATGAGTATTAGTAAGATTTACGGCTTTGTGCATCAATTGTACTGCTTTGTATCCGACACCAACATTGTTGAATAAACATAGTCCGAATAGCATCAAAATGCCTTTTCGTTCTTTTTTAAAGCTAAATAAAACGCAGACTTTTTTTCTGAGAACACAGACAAACGAAGTCCATCAATGCATTTAACAATTGTAAAGAGCTGTTCAAGTCTTTTATAAGAGTTTTGTGAAGCACAACATAGTGTTTAGACGATAAATAAATCAATCAATCCATCCATCAATCAATCAATCAATCAATCAATCAATCAATCAATGAATAAATATGTGTGGTCTCCAAATAGCCTACCACATAAAAGCCTATTCTAACAGCATTTATTGTTAGGGAAAACTATCTGAGTAAGTATCAGGTTGAAAATAAAAGATAATGCAATATTTCCATTCAATATTGCTGAAAGGACTTGCAACAAAAGCTGCATTTATAATGTTTCTATATGCCAACCGCTGTGTTGCTAAAAATGCAACCCCTAGGAGACACCAAAATTAGTTTTAGAGACACCAAAATATAGAAGTATCAAACATGACTTTATCATTTACTGTGTGGATAAACGCACACATAATGAGTAGAAAAGAAATAGAAACAAGAAAGGATGATTTGCTGCATAGCAAATCAGTGTGTGTGTCTTCAAATCGTATTGGTATGGCATAAGTGCAACTGTTCCATAACATAGGAGTAGAAGTTGGAATGGCATCTCCATCTTTTAAAGCTTTGAAGTTATTCATGATCTAAAATTTCAAATGGTGCTACTTCGCAAAATTTAGATTGCTTCAACTTTTGTTTTAAATTCACTGGGTGCGCAATACTCAACAACCTCCTGGTAGAAGTTGAAATGACATCTCTATCTGCAACAGTTTTGAAGATATTCAAGTTTAAAAATTTCAAATAATGCAAATTAGCATAATCAAAATTTCTACAACTTTTGCTTTAAATTCATGACATGCACAATGGTCAATAACCACCTAGTAGAATTTACAAGGACATCTCTATCTCTTAAGCTTTTGAAGATATTCAACATTGGAAATTTCAAAGGCTCCTAATTTGCATAATTTTAAAAGTCTTCATTTCCCTGTATATAAAGGCCCAACTTCTTGTATGGAGGTACAATCATGCCAAGTTTCCAGTTTCTATGTATGATAGTGTCAGAGAAAAGTGTCGGACAAATTCACTGGTGCAGAAAGAGAGAGAGAGAGAGAGAGAGAGAGAGAGAGAGAGAGAGAGAGAGAGAGAGAGAGAGAGAGAAAGAGAGAGAGAGAGAGAAAGAAAGAAAGAAAGAAAGAGAGAGAGAAAGAAAGGAAGAAAGAAAGAAAGAAAGAAAGAAAGAAAGAAAGAAAGAAAGAAAGAAAGAAAGAAAGAAAGAAAGAAAGAAAGAAAGAAAGAAAGAAAGAAAGAAAGAATGTGTTTTTACGTAAAAACAAAAAAAGGTCAACGAACTTTGATAAGGAATTTTCATGGTAAAATGAAACTAATTCAGTTCCCATAAATTGGTTGTTGTCGTGAATATTGAACATACTGCACTTTTTGGATTTCACTTGTTATGTCGCGGAAGAATGTTTTCCTTAGTTTGAAGAGAATTTGAATATTTTGTAATATCAAAAAATTAAGACCTTTTTTTATTAAATAATTTGTAAACGAGAACGTGATAACGCTGAAAATAGAACGAGATAAAGCTGAAAAAAGACTATTCTATTTGTGTCATTGTACATTTTCAAATACCAAAACACAGAGAAACACAAAATAAACTGATACAAATTTTCTATTCAACAAGGTTTTGGCGTGTCAAATTGTCCATTTGGATCTTAGACTGAACATTAGCCATACACGGTTTGTGTACAAACAATGGTTTGTATTCAGAGGCCATCAGCTTGAATTTATCATGCCGTTATACTTGAAGTAATTAATTCGCAAAATGGCCACCAGGAGCAACCGCTACGTGTTTTCATGTGTGCCAGGAAATGTATAATTGTATGCATTCACTACAGTGCCCAAATTTAAACTCACATGCGTTTGCAATCAGTTCCGACGCTGTCACTGCCGTTGACTGCGCTTTCCTGTCATCATAGAGAGGAAGCGCTTTGGATAAGGAAGATCTTGCACTGCCAAAAACCTATATTGAAAATATGGCCACATTTAATATATTGAAATGACTGTTAGATGCGACTTGGGTCTTTCTGATAAGTTTATGGTTGTGTGTGTTTGTATTGCTTTATTTTTTTATTTTCCAATACACCTAGTGATATCTGCCAATTGAGACTACCATGTATGCTATATGGGCGTGCTCACATTTGATTTGCATTATTTAAACAATAATATTAAGGCCACCGTTTTTTTATGTTTGGTGTTGAAAAGCAATACAGACCTTTGTCACGGGCAGTCATTGACGCAGGTATCACCGTGCAAGTAAAATGGGTCCTACCTTTTCTTCATCCTTAAATGCAAACTACATCCTTATATATGGCTCTATGTAAGTTTTAGACCTGCCCCAGATAGCATGATAATGCTGGCCCAATGTATATACTTTGCTTCTCTCATATAATCTGACCTGTTCACGTCAAAGTGGAGTCTTTTTTGCATCAAAATGATTACAAATCCCTAAATATAAATGTTTGTGTTATATTTCAGCAGAAAACAAATTACTGATATGCTTGATTTTGTTTCCATTGGGACATTAACACAGCTGAGCTTTTTGAAGTGACGGGATCCTTGGAGAGCTATACTTAGCACGTAGGACAACCAAAACCATGCTGCACACACAGAACGTAAGGAGGGCGGATACAGACTGTTAACAGAGTAACCCCCTTGAGTACTACACTAAAGAGTAGTATGAGATCATTAAGTGCCAATATTGTAGTTCTTGATGCATCCAGTGTCGTAAACGGTGCAACTCTTGACAAGTTTATCAACATGAACATCCCCAGATATAACAGCAGGACCTGGATACTCATATACAGGTCAAATTTAACCAGCAGGTACTGATGGCAGTAGTAGACTATTACCACATTCATCCCTTGGGGTGCTGTACTTAGCATGCAGGGCAAATTACACCATGTAGTAACAACAACAGGTACTGGTGGTAGTAAAGGACTCATACCACAGTGACCCCTTAGGGTGTTATACTTAGCATGTCAGACAATTAAAACCATTAAAAACCCAAAGCGTGTACTAGTACTAATGGCGTTAATTTCCTGCTACTCGGTAGACTCTTTGGAGTGCTCTCCTTGTTTTGCAAGGGAAATGGAACCATTTAACACCAACAGCACTAACTGGTGGCAGTATAAGACTAATTCTTGATTTAGTTGATCTGTTTCATTGTTTTTGGACACTAAATGCGCTGGTGTCAAAGGAAAACCTATCTGTGTAAACTTCTGAGCTGTACAGTGTGATAGCGATAAATAAGGGGTTTTGTAACCTGAATACTCCCAGCTTATTATGACACCTCCTATCTAAAATAAGTGTCAGTCAAGTATTTTGCGACTCAGACGTGTTTCCCTGAAATTTCACATTAAAACTCAAAATGATACCAAAATGAGTAATTACAGTGCCACATTGACTTGTAATATGTTGGAAATAATTGGAAAGTCAAGTTTTACGTCCATGTGACTCCACAGGTTTTCTTACAAAGTAACGATGATATATACCTGACGGATTGAGAATAATGATATGAAATTCCTTGTTTGACGTGTGATAGCAATCCAGGGACTCCCATTGTTTTGAACAACTCAAGTTTGTATTGCCCTTGGCAAAGTAGTAATCATGAGAAATGTATGTAAAGTAAGTGCTTTTCCTTGTTGAATGAAGGAACACTGCACCAGACAACCTTTACTCGCAAATACAGGCATTCTACATTCACCACTAGTATTGACCCAATATGCCCATGCTATCTGGTATATACTTACCATTCTCTTTTTCCACCCAGGTGTTTCTGCTTCTCTACGTTGCTGTATCTTTCCACAGTCCTTTATAGTTATGTTGACCTCTGTGTATGTGTGTGTGTGTGTGTGTGTGTGTGTGTGTCTGTGTGTGCCTGTATGGAGATGCCATACACCTCTCTTAAGGACAAGGATTTGTACACAAATGAGCAAAATGACCAAAATTACCAACTATTAATCCTTATCTTCACTCGAATCGTCACATGACTATATTTATTTTGGATAATTTATATCCGACCTTGACATGAGAATGAAATGTAAATTTGCATGGTATATTTACTTCAGATTCAATTAACCGTCATATTTGCATCTTTGGGAACAAAACAGTTACGATTTTCTAAGAATGCAATCTGTCGATTTGTGAAAAAAAATATTAGGCAGCCTCAAAAATTATTAGACAGCCAATGAAAATTGGCTAAGTTGAATCATTTTTGTAAAAGTAAAATATTTTTAAAAACATTACTTCATTTTAAACAGCAGTTATACACAAAGATGTGAAAAAGCTATTGTTTTCGATTTTCGGAAAATCCAACATGGCGGCCCGGGGGAGTCATGTTGGAATGTAAACATTTAATGTCAATTTTGTTTAATCCGAGATAAAAGGGGAACTATTTTTCATGTATCTACTAAATTAGTGTGACACTTTCGTTCCACTCATGCTACTTCCCATTGCCGGCCTTAGGCCCTTCCATAAAGAACCGCACCTTATATGCTTTGTTTGTGTGGAAAATTGAAAAAGTTATTTGGAGTATTATGAAATAATGCCACTCATTTAAAGTCTCAACTCTCGTTACCCAAAAAGATGTTGAAAAGTCTCATAAAGTGGAAAACTCGACCACTTAACATACTTTGCGACGAAAATTTAAAAGCTTGTTTTAAAATATCACATAAAAGACTGAAATTAAATGCATTTATTTCAGGTTTTAACTTTTACCCTTAAAGCTGTCAAAAGGTCTCAAAAGTGCTAAATCTGACATTTTTCTATTTCATTACCATATCCTGGCCATCTTATATGAGCCAAATATTTGAAATGTGTGTATCATCCTTCATTTAATAATTAGGCCAAATTTTATGAAACATAGTGCTCAATGTTTAAACACAACGCACAACCTTTCATTTTGGGTTACATTTGTGCTAATATGGTATTGAGGTGACACACTGTAACAATCTTTGTAACTTTGCATGTTGAAAACATGCTGATCGCAGCTGCTTTCTAAGTGGTAATTCACTTGAGAGGACTGAAACGGAGAGTTGGTGATTAACTGTCATATATTCTCGGTCCTTTGCACAAAAGTTGAGCATTAGGATATCCAACAGGGCAAACACCAGGTTCCATATATTTAGGTCTCTGTATCCTTATTGAAACCTCACAGATGAGACACTAAGCCTGTATGATCATTGACGCTTCCTGTACATTTCTATAGCCGATTTCAAAGAACTGTTAGCAGAATGTAGAACAGTAGTGACCACCCTTTCGCTCTTCTTTTTATTTCTGGCTTGCCTTTCTTTTTTGACTGACCATTCTACAGGAGTGTCGCTTGTTTTGTGTGTAATCTAGTGTACCTCAAGCAAAAGACATTAAGCACCCACTAAGGTTAATGAAAGCTTTTCTATATATGATACGCTTTAAATAATTTATCGCGAATGACATCAGTTGTTCAAGGCAAGCAATAGGTGTATTATGCAGTGTGTGTTCTTGCATTAATGGATACATTTTGCTCTGCCATTATGGCAACATGAGCTGTGGTTCAACTTATTGTGTCTGTGATGAGTTAAGCAAAAGCAACCTGACTAGTTTTACTGTATGTATGCCTTACCTTGTCTTCTCTTTTGTGTGACGTGGTCTTCTTCCAATGGGCTGGGCTGTTGCGTGAGATATATGGATGGAACCAAAGAAGTTCTAAGTGTGTACAGCTTGCCTCATTATACAATGCATAGACTGCACCATTCAACAAGGCTCTCATATAAGATGCAATTGATATGAGTGAAGCCATTTCATGGCTCTACCCGTTCAAATACCCCTACAACATGGGTATCAAATGACCGAATCGGTGCATATGAATGTCTATAGCGTAGCATTAAATAACTTTGACTGCCATTTCCAAAGTGCACAACAACACTCCATGGAAGCAAACCTCATGCTTGCACGAGAAAAAAGAAGTATTCTAAAGCCACTGTTATAACAATACAACACATCCATCAATCTAGTGGACACGTATTTGCATGTTAACAAATTTAGACCCATATGGGCTGTAAACACAACAATTCATTAAAAAGGTGAAAAAAATAGATAATAGTGTAAAAAGTGGTATGAATAAACTAGGATATGCGAACATTATGTTTTGTAAGCAATATTTTTAAATTTATAAACCTCAGTTCACCTCACTTCAACCGCTGAACTTCACTTTGTAGGTGTTTCAATCCACCAGATGATTGATGCAGCCGAATGTTTCTCACACCCGACTTATTCAATTATCTGTCAAACAGAAAAAAAAAATAAACAAGGTCATTATGTTACTGATATATTTCTCACGCAAGTTAAAAAAATACACAATGCATTCAAATGCCCACGATCTTGATTTATAACCTTTAATAACTGGAAAAAATATCTGAGTCCCTACGCTACAATCCGCATTACAAAAATATTTAAGAAACTTCATAAATTTGAGCAGCAGGGTGCCCTCAACTGCTTCCCTTGAAAGGGTTCCTCATGAATAAGCCTCTCTAAACAAATACCATTACAAAAGAGAGCTTCAGTCGCATACTACAAAAATTGATTTTCTTGTCAGCAAATCAGTCTGTGTGCCTAGATTTTTTTTATAGATTGCCTATTGAGTATTAATCCTGCAACAATATTTTTTTTCATGCGGCTGTATATAAGAAAAACCTTTTAATTGAAGTTGGCAAGGTACCTCAATCTATTATAGTTTTTAAGTTATTCAAAGCTTTATTTCTTTTATTTGCCTAATTTGCAAAAACCCAACTGCTACAACTTTGATTCATGGTTAATTGGATATATAATAGTTTTGAAATTATTCAAAGATTTTGATTTTGTGTATTTGCATGAATTAGAATGCTGTAACTTTGGTTCATGTTTCAATGGGTGTGGCTATGTCACAAACCTGCAAATTGAAGTTGAACTGACACCTATATTTATAATAGTTTTGGAGATATTCAACTTTAAAATATTTCAAGTGAGGCTAATGAGCATAATTTCAAATGCCGTAGTTTTTCTTCACTGTCCATTAGATTGACCGGTGTCACAAAACTTTTTGTATCATTTTTACCTTTTGTGTATATCTATAATAGGTTGCAAGATTTTTTAATACTTTTTTTCATTAAAATACCATTTGATTGTGTTTTGAATAATGTTCTGGGTCTAACAAGACAAAAAATCCCAGTATTTCAAAATTTGTCTCATCTATATCAAGACAGAATAGGAGAGAAGATTGAGAAGACATTGTTACTATGTGCCCTTGTTCAACATGTATTAAGGGGCACGCCGTAAAGGCCATTACAAAAAAAAAAAATAAATAAAAAAGAAAAAAAAACTTCATACAGGCAATTATTATGATAATAAAATATCATTTATAGCTTTTATCATTGGTGTGTGGAAATTAGAAGGAAAACAAAGTGTAACGCCATGCAGACTATAAAACGTCACTTGAGATTTTCAAAATTATGAAGAAGGTAAATCTCTTGCTGTTTGTAATGTACAACCGCGTGCCAAGCATTTGGATGGAGCAAGTATTTCAACTTGAAGATATAAAAGGGAGTAGGAACAGTCTTGGATGTGGGGGGATCTCTCTGTTTCTATACCGACATTAGCCAGCTTGTTCGCACCATGCTACCCATCTGCTTTCACTTTATGGATAAATCCAGCACCGATCTTTCAGAATTTAATTCTGAGCTTCCATGCATTACAAAATCATGATCAGTCATAAATATGTGACGAGCGCAGATGTTCATGAGGACACCCAAAAAGACATTTGAACCTATATATCCACTTCACCCCTGTCCTTTATAGTATGTGCTTTGATCCCCCGGGACCCCAGGCCCGGGGGCGGGGACACATACTCAACATCAGGATGTGTGTGTGCCTCAGACATTTTTATACAATACCCTCTTTTAATCTTACACCTGATGTAAAGTTTACTTTTTTTAAATCCTGTATTGTGTTGAAAGGAGTGCTGCATCCGTGCATTTTGGAGACCAACATTCCAATGATAAGTTTAAGCATATTCTTACTTTCTACAAAAATTCCCCCCAAAGAACTTACTAATTATATCCTGCATCTCCAGGCTATATTCAAGATCTATACAACTGTTTGAACAATGAATATGACATTCAGTTTACTCAAATAATTGTTTTTCCTATCGTAATCCAGCTGTGTACATTTTTTTTTGGGGGGGGGCGTGGTTCTAATCCTGGGAGTTATGAAAACAGGGCCTTTTCAGCTGCACATACCCAGTACAATCCTACATGGGGGTGGTGTGGGGGCTTTGATAGACATAGAAAATTTATTGTTTCACTTAAACCATAAGACCAATACCCACGAGATTTTTACAGATGTTACTACTAAGCTATCTTGTTTTATGGCCAAAATATCAAACTCCACAAATGTATGGATTTTTAATAAAGTTGAATTAAAATGCCCTCTTGTAGCTTGAAATCCATGAAGTTGCCCAAACATTATAAAGTTTGAAAAGTTTCAGTTACCAGTCTAAAAATCAAGTTTAGCCTGCTACTTATTTATTTCTCGTGCCAGACCACATCTGTAGAGTTCCAAATATGTATTTTGGAATAAAGAGAAATCACTGCTTTATATAACCTTTGAAAGTACAAAAAGCACACTCCACTACTTTACACGCTATAACAAGATGCAGGATGACGCCGTAACGTAATACTGGCACAATAACCCGAATATTGTTGATCCAGCTGTTTTAAATGTCCGTTTTCTGACGTGACACTTCAAGTATGAATATAAAATGAGTTTATACTGTCTTAATACGCAAACTAAATGTGTGTAATTACTGTAAAAGAGTACATATTTACGAAATCGAAAGTCTCTGAAAGATGATAGACTATGAAAATGGCAACTGGAATCTAAATGCTTTGCCATGGCAACAATGAGTCCGTCGCCATACATGTTCACGCTACTGACTAGGCATTGCACGGCAGTGGGCTTCTAAAATCATGTTTGACACTGTGGACACCAGCGGGTCTTCAAGATGCCTGGTGATGGAACCTTGTCTGATGATGTAAAGCGTTGCATCCGTGATGTGCGTGATTATTTCCAGGACGAATGAAGAAGAGGGAAACCCGAGTAAGTAATACAACGGGTTTTGGACAGACTAGCAGCCGCTCTGACGCTCAGCCTATCGAAGTCGAGCATCATCAGAGTCTTCAAGCACAGTGACTCCAATACCCTGACTGAAAAAGTGAGAAAAAAAAGAAGAAGAAGCCAACATCGTATGACTCGATCCTTCACCATGGCTGTGATCAGATGACGAATGTACAGGTTCTATCGAAAGAAAAATCTACCCAATATTTTCAGGCGACAAACGGCACTGAAAGAAGAAACTGACATTTTTATATCCAAAGCGACTCTGCTTAGAATACAAAGGAAAAACTGACCTTCAGTATTTGAGTACAAACAGAATTATGAAGATACCATACGAAGACTTTGCCACCATAGCAAGGAGAAATTAATCTATCACGAGGATAATGGAGTTTCGAAAGAAAGGGAACCTGAATGAAACCTGGATTGACCAATTCCATACAGCATCATACAGATGGACAGATCGGCTTCCCGGGAAAGCGACAGACGATCACGAGCCTATGACTGATTCGGCACCACTGCCCCCAAACACCACTACAAACAGAGATCAGAGAATAATTATAATTCATGCTGGTTGTGACAAATATAGTTTAGTTGCGGACGGCGAACTGGTTTTCTGGGAAGAAAAGGCTGAAGGCGACTACCATGGCGAAATGAATGGGACCACCTTCATCGACTCGTTTGAAAATCGTCTGATATCCACTGAAAAGGAGCCCTCTGTCATGGTCATGGACAATGTCAGCTACTACAATGTATTGGCAGAAAATTCAAAGTCGCCAAGACCCAACAGCCTTGAAGGAGATATGGTGCAATGGCTGCAAGACAAGGAAGCGGGTATGCCTCCTGACATTACCGAAATGGAGGTGTACAAGTTGGTGAAGATACACAAGCCCAAACCTGTCAGCCAAACTGATATCAAAGCCGGTCATCACGGACATGTAGTAGATTGCCTCCACGTCACTGTGAACTCAACCCCATTGAGATGACATGAGATATAGTCAAGGGGTCAGTGGCACTTGAGAACATATTTAAGCGGAAAGACCTTGAGATGGTGAACATGCAAGGATTCCAAAAGTGATAGTTAACACTTCTTCCCGGGTAGTGCAGAAGGTTATTAGGATGGAAGAGGATTTCATGCTGGTATCAAGTATCATAGAAGCTACAGCGGATCCACTGGTCATCCGACTGGGGGATGATAGAAGTGACGAGAGTCGCCGTTCGGGAGTGATATGATTTTTGAAAATGCACATGGAATATGCTTATTCTGCCTCCCCAAGGCCCTTTTCAGGGCAGCCAAATCCTCGGAAAAGAGTAGATGAAACGATTGGTATATATTTTGAGAATGGTTCATGAAAATAAATGAATGAAAAATGCACACATTGTAATGCAACAATTCCTCATCCTCCATAAAGAAGCACCTTTCTGAAATAATACAATTATGATGATAATAACAATTATTATTATTATCATTATTATTATTATTATTATTATTATTATTGTTATTGTTATTGTTATTGTTATTGTTATTGTTATTGTTATTGTTATTATTATCATCATCATCATCATCATCATTATCATCATTATAACAAAGCATCTGCAGATTCTCCATTTAGTGTATATGCAGGTAGAGGTGTTTGACCGACCCCCCCCCCCAAATGTAAATAAACTTTTAAATTTAGGTTAGCTGCAAACAATATGGCTAAATGTAAAAAAGCTTAAGTGTTTTTAAACAATCGCACTGAAAATGTAAATATGATACAAAACGTAAACCTATGCCATTAAATGAAAACAAAATCTATAGCCTACATATATTAGGCCCCGACAGATCCCCGTTTTTTGGGGGGGGGGGTGTTTGTTTGTTTGTTTGTTTGTTTGTTTGTTTTTTTGTTTGTTTTTTTGTTTTTTTTTGTTTTGTT
>CAXHWN010000237.1:0-13000 GCA_964020975.1 Hermodice carunculata | reverse complement strand
CAGTCACTTTGCCAGGTGGACATTACCTTAATTCAAGAGAGAAAAGGTTAATATAATTGCATATATACATCATACAGAAGGTTAATATAGTTTGAAATTCCATACATACATACTACAAAAAGGTAATAGTTTCCACATCTACATCACACATGTACCTTCAAACTCTAAACGCTTGAGAAAGGATGCCGCATCCGCGAGAAACCATGTTGACTGGGGCTTTTTGGCTCGAGGCAAGACCTGATAGGGATGCAGAATAATGATATACACCTCCTCACACAGCAGAAACTTGTGCAAAATTTGACTGAAATTTGTCAAGATTTTTTGCAGAGATATTCTGTAATAAGTTTGAACATGATCTGAACTGAATGAGCTTCAGCTATACAGCTCAAACTCAGCCAAGATGAGAAGAGTGGAGCTCAACTTGACTGTCAGTTCAGAGTGACCTAGATTTCTAATCTACTAACCCAGTTTAGCTCAGAGTGACCTGGATATAATTAAGTCTATTGACCCACTTTACTTAAGATCCCACTAAGGTACATTTTCATCAAATTTTAAACAGGATCTCGTGTATGGGGTTGGACAAAATTACATAAGCATACATGTATACAGTCTAATAGAATTCAAATATTAACCCTTTCCCCCTTAAATTAAAACTGAATCAACAGCTTTCCTTGGCATGGTTTGGGCACTAAGTGCCAAGCTTCTCTGATTTAGAGGAGGCATGAAGAAAATGATGGCAATGATCTCCCCTACCAAAAAAAGCTTTTCCCAACTTAGAGGTGACATTAGAAAAATATGGTAATATCCCCCCTCCCCCCAAAATGCTTGCCCATTTTAGAGAAGGCAGGAAGAAAATGATGGAACTCCCCAAAAGGCTTGTCCAATTTACATGTAGAGGGGGCATAACGAAATTGTTAGTACCTTCCCAGCCCCACCCCTAAAAGCTTGTCTATTTCAGAGGAGACATGAAGAAAAAGAGATCGCTTACCTGGTTGTCAAATAGATCCAGGGCATACTGGAAATCCCCTACAACATAAACCAATGTCTCAGTGGGCACAACCACAACCTAACACAGCCAATGTCCACACTTATGTACATTGTGAAGGAAACATCATGGAAAAACCTGTACCTTTACTTTAACCCTTTCTCCCTTCAATCAACAGTGGGTTTATGAGTGGGTCAATAGCTTCCCCAGTGTGGCTTGGACACTGTCAAGGGAACCTGTCGACCTGCAGCCTCTTGTCTTCCTCTTTCAAATAGTTTTTCCAGTGCTGTTTTGAATTCATCTTCGAAGTTTGTTTAAGACCATCACTAGTGTTGCCAATGTGAACATATCCCCATAGCAACTTTTTCACATTTTGATAATTTGTTAAAAATAAGAAAATGACAACACCGATGTGGAGAACAATTTGGTGAAGATCCAGTCCTTGTACATTCCCATTAAGTCTGCGGAGGATCTAACTTATGGTCTCAGAGAAAAAGTCAAGAAAAGTGAAAACACACATAAATTCTTTACAAAAACAAAATTTAATCACAGCACCACCTGTTGAACAATAATAGGTCCAGAGGTGTCCCCTTGCAATTTCAAAGCAATTGGCTTGGCAGTTTTGTAGAAGATTTTCAAAGTTTTGCCCCAAAAAATTTACCAAAAAAAAAATCATAAAAATTCCAAAAATGACTGGAATGTAACCATTTGAACAAAATTGGTGAAGACTTAACCAAGATACATCCCTGCCATGTTTGAAGTGAATCTGGTTGACAGTTTTGGAGAATAAGTAAAAAATGCGGCTTACCATTGCAATCGCCACTGACTTGCATTGTAATCAATGGAAATATATGTATGGACTGATAAGTATCCAAATTGAAAAATTCCTCAAAATTCAGACATGTGGAATATCACCATCTTGTGACCAACTTTGTTTGACCCTTCCACAAATAACATTTCCAGAGTTTCAGAAAAATCTAAGTGATGGTTTGGAGAAGAAGTCAAAAATAGCAAAATCACACAAAAAATTGTGAAAATTGAAAAATTACAGTGCTACCTGGTAAATAACTAAAGTCCAGGCATCCCCAGAAGTGTTCCTATACAATTTTGAAGCAATAGGCTTGGTGATTTTAAAGAAAACTTGGCCAAAAATTGAAAAAAAAAAAAAAAAAAAAATCATTAAGAATCTAAAAAATCACTAGAGCAAGACCATTTAAACAAATTTGGTAGAGACCCATCCAAGGTACATCCCTCCAAGTTTGAAGATGGATGTCTGATCACCACCCACCCTGTAGATTCATGTTGGATACCAGCCTCTAGAAACCAAGACCAACTAATGAAATTTTCTGGCTACTCCCGTTATGACTCTATTATCTCATGTGTAAACAGTGATGACTACATGGCAACTGATATAACTGTACACAGGACCTCCTCCGTTCCATGATCATCAGAGGGAAAAACTTTCTTTTATATGTAAACATGGTTACCAGCATGTACTGCTGGCCTTAATTACTTCATTTGTCAGATTGATTATCATAAATAAACATATGGGAATACATCAAACTGTACGCAACTCTGGTCTTTTCCCCATATAGATGTAAAATTTGAAAAAAAAAAAAAGACATTGGAAAACGTAGCAGATGAATTATTTTAATCTCAGTAATTCTATTGGTAAGTTAGACTTGGGGTCCAAAAATGACATGATCGAAATCATAAAAGTTAGAGAGAAAGAGAAAATTAATTGTGATATAGCATACCTTTTCTAAGTGGTGTAGACACCAATGCCAATAGGCATGACAGGCCAACATGTCACTCTTCTGCAG
Organism: Hermodice carunculata; assembly: GCA_964020975.1. Taxonomy (NCBI): domain Eukaryota; kingdom Metazoa; phylum Annelida; class Polychaeta; order Eunicida; family Amphinomidae; genus Hermodice; species Hermodice carunculata. Next base: position 10,192 of record CAXHWN010000237.1, on the reverse strand, counting down.
AAGAAAGAAATAAAGTCACTCACATAATTAAAGGCATTGATGCGCACAATTTATAAAGATTTACACAGGCACAGTTTTTGTACACTTTAAGACTGGCTTTTTTCCTCCTAAAAATGTTTGATTCCATTTTCATTGTTTTTAAAATGTACTTTTTCTAGTGATGGCAATCAAACAAAACTTCTTGTTGGGCAGCACGCAACTGAATACACACATATTGAAAGTGGAGAATAAAAGACTGGGCTGCACTCAGTTGAATACACACATATTGAAAGTGGAGAATAATAGGCTGGGCTGTACCAAGTTGAATACACACCTATTAAAAGTGGAGAATAAAAGGCTGGGCTGTATCCAGTTGAACTTTAACCAGGCCAGAGAATCACCAAAATAATTGTACAGCAGGGTTCTAGGACTCTCTTTATTTGTCCAAGGACATGTACCCTACCTGGTACATGGTATTCAATTCTTTCAAATTATGTCTGTGTGCCAACACAGTCTCTCTCTCTCTCTCTCTCTCTCTCTCTCTCTCTCTCTCTCTCTCTCTCTCTCTCTCTCTCTCTCTCTCTCTCTCTCTCTCTCTCTCTCTCTCTCTCTCTCTCTCTCTCTCTCTCTCTCTCTCTCTCTCTCTCTCTCTCTCTCTCTCTCTCTCTCTCTCTCTCTCCCTCCCTCCCTCCCTCCCTCCCTCCCTCCCTCCCTCCCTCCCTCTCTCTCTCTCTCTCTCTCTCTCTCTCTCTCTCTCTCTCTCTCTCTCTTTCCAGGCAAATTTGTCTGACATTTCATTTGAAAAGTATTGTACATAGAAACTCCAAACTTGGCATGATTATACTTCCATACATGAAGCCTGGACTTTTGATAAAGAGGTTCAACGGCTTTGAAAATTATGCAAATTAGGGCCACTTGAAAATTTAAATCTTGAATATCTCCAAAAATATTATAGGTACAGGTTATCTCCAAAAATATTATAGGTACAGGTAATTAATCCAACTTCGATTAATATGTTGGTAACACTGCACATTTTTGTAATTTACATGTGACCTCTAAAGGTCAAAGGTCAATGTCATTTTCACATTTGAAATTTTCATCTACCCATAACTCGGTCAATTTCCATCCAATTTTAACCAAGTTGGACCCAACCTGTAGGTATTGCAACACTGCATATTTTTGTAATTTACATGCAATGCGTAAAGATCCAAGGTCAGGCTCAATCAGACCATTTTTTAATAATCTAGCCATAAGCATAATGGAATGTGAAGTACCAAAGACTTTGAAGGTTGTATCAGTCAAGATTCTGGGGTCCGCTTTAGTAATTGATACTTTTAGCCAAGATAAGAGAGGCTGGGTTTGATATCAGGCAACAGGCAGCATGCTTGTCTGTATGTGTGTCCCTCGAGTAGCACACAGAATGCCGTGTGTGATTGCCAGGTCAGTGTTCAATGTAAACAAAGCATGCACAAATATGAATAGACTGACGTCTACAACTTGTATCATGCTTAAAAGACTACTTGGTTCATGAGAATAAAATGGAAAAGAATAATGACATAGACTGTGGTTACGTAGTTTATATATCATTACATACTATCAAAATTATTGTCTTTCTTTCTTTCCTTCCTTCCTTCCCTCCTTCTTTCTTTCTTTCTTTCTTTTTTATGCCTGTGTGCCAACACAGACATATTGTTTTTCTAAGAATTCTTTCTTTCTCTGTCTCTTTCTTCACAGGCAAATTTGTCCGCATTTTATTTAAAAAGTATAACACGTAGAAACTCCAAACTTGGCACAATTATACTTCTAGTCTGAAGTCTGGCCCTTTTGTAATGAGAGGTCATGCTTTTCAAAATTATGCAAATAAGGGCTAATTAAAGTTTTATATCTTCAATAGCTTATATAGTATATAGTAGATGTGGTTCCGAGTGTATAGGAGTTTGATCATAGCAAGGTAAAGGCCATCTCAAATGTCAAGGTGATGTCAAGGTCAAATGTCATGTCAAGGTCAAAGGTCAGTTTTAGGCCAAAATGTCATTTTTTGAGGTTAAGGTTCACTTCAGGTAGAGGTCATTTCAAGGTCAAAGGCCACTTTCAATAATATTTACAACTTTTGAAGGCACACAGACAGATTTGCTTTGAAGCAAATCTTCTTTTCTAGTTTTACTTGTGCCTGCATCAATTTTTACTAAATTGCATACAATAAGACCTGCATGTAGAGCCCTGGGTAACGGTTTGCGGCACAGACCTGCCAGTTGTCCTCCATACTCTGCAAATGTGTGAGACCTTCATCATGTCCTCCCGTCATATACAGGATGTGACTTATAGCATGGGCTGAATAGATATCACTAGGGATCATCTGCAGACCCTGTAAATAACACCCACAAACAATTATAAATACAATGAAAGGGGAGGAGAGGAGAGCAGGAGGAGAGAAAGAAGGGGAGAAGACGGGAGAGGAAGTGGGCAGGAGCGGAATTAGGGGAAGAGGGGAAACTGGATTAGAAAGACGGGAAAAGAAAAAAGGAGAACAGAAGCAGGGGGAGCGGAGGACAGGAGAAGAGGACAAGAGAGATGGGGAGAGGAGGAGTAGAGTACAGGATGAGGGGAGGGGAGAGAGCGGGAACAGCACAGGGAACAAAAAGAGAGGTGAGGACAGGACAACACAAGAGAAGAGGGGACAGGGGGAGTAAAGTAGAAGAGAACAGGAGAGGAGGAGTACAGGAGGGAACAGACAGAGGAGAGAGCAGGAGGAGGAGATGAGAACAGGAGAGGACAGAAGATGAGAAGAGGGAACAGAAAGAGGAGAAAGCAGGAGGAGGAGAAAAGACAGGAGAGGATAGAAGATGAGAGGAGGGGAGAGAGCAGGAACAGCACGGGGAACAGAAAGATAGGTGAGGACAGGACAACACAAGAGAAGAGGGGACAGGGGGAGTAGAGTAGAACAGGACAGGAGAGGAGGAGTACAGGAGGGAACAGACAGAGGAGACAGCAGGAGGAGGAGACGAGGACAGGAGAGGACAGAAGATGAGAGGAGGGAACAGAAAGAGAGGTGAGGACAGGACAACACTAGAGAAGAGGGGACACAAGGAGTAGAGTAGAAGATGAGAGGAGAGGAGGAGTACAGGAGGGAACAGAAAGAGGCAAGCAGGAGGAGGAGACAAGAGGATAGGACAGGACAGAAGATGAGAGGAGGGGAGAGAGTGGGAACAGCACAGGGAACAGAAAGAGAAGTGAGGACAGGACAACACAAGAAAAGAGGGGACAGGGAGGAGTACAGGATGGAACAGAAACAGGAGAGCGCAGGAGGAGGAGAAAAGAGGACAGAAGATGAGAGGAGGGAACAGAAAGAGGAGACAAAGGGAAAACCAAGAAAAAGAGGAAGACATCAAGCTAACATAGAGTTACTTGTACCTTTGCTGACAATGGGTCAGGCACCTGATGATACAAGGACTCAACATCTTACATACTTGGCAAGCATCAAATTTTAAACCTTATTCCTTACCATGCTGAATCGGTCAAGAAAGTTTGGCGCAAGCAGATTACCTTTTCATACAGTGCGTATATTGGTACAAAACTGGTTCTGCTCTGCAACTTTCCTGGATAACCACACGATGCTAGGAAATCTGATGCCTCAACCTGTGACCTGGCATTCAGTGATAGTTTTGTTGTACAGTTCTTTATACAGGTCACATACCATGCACACCTATGTCACATATGGACAGATCTGTCATGGGATCTATACCACGAGACCACCCTTGGCAACATATAACTAAAATCTTTCTCAGGAAGTATTGTGAACAATATTGAAGGTACTAATGAAAGAATCATCCTAAAAAGAAATTCCTGCCTCAGGTGTTCTCTAATCAGTGGCCTGACAAGACAGGGTCCTCTGTACATATTGAGGATTCCCTTGGCACCTTATAATTATGTACGCTCACAAAATACAATTCTGGGTAGGAGCCACTATATGTGTCAACCTCTTGATTCAGCAGTGTTACCACGGTTACCAAACAAACATACATGGAATCAGCAGTATTACTGTGGTTACCAACCTAGCTTATGTTGATTGAGCAGTGTCACCATGGTTACCAACAAATCTTACATTGATTGAGTAGTGTTACTATGGTTATGAACCTACATGTTTCTAACATGCATGTTGATTCAGCAATGTTACCATGTTTGGTTTAAACATAATTTCTTGACAAAAACAATTGGGAATCAGGGTCTAGTCCTACATGTACATTAATCCCTCTTGCAACCTTGTTACCATGGTTACCAACCTATGCTATGTTGATTCATCAGTGTTACCATGGGTACCAACCTGTCTTGCTGCTTTCTCTCCTTCACTGTGCATCAGAGTTTCCTGTAATGCAAAACCTTGCATGCCCTTAAGGTATCTGCAAATACATGGTTTAACAAGAGGGCTGTGTGAACAGCCCGTGCCTCAGCTGATCTTGACATTCATCACACTTGCAGCTCTGTAAACTTGGGAAAGGATCAAGGACACCATGTTCTGAGTAAGTCTGACCTTTATAGAAGAACACTTACATGTGCAACATCAAAGTTCAAGTAGTTCTCAAGTTATAATGAAGAGTAAAATTTATGTATGTTGCACTGTGACCCGACAAACAAGGTCAAGGTCATTCATGTCCTGTCTCAGCATGACCTTCATACAGAATAATTAACATGACTGTGTAGCTAACTCAAAACAGATCTCAAGTTATCAATTAAGTAAACAGTAAATTCCGTGTCAGTTGTCCTGTGAATTAGCATTAGAATGCCCATTGACTTACATAGTAATCAATAGGAAAGCTGCATTGAACGATAAGTACCCGAATTGAAAATCCTTGAAAATCAGGAATCCAAAACAGTGCCACCCAGTAAACAACTGTTTGACCCTTCCACAAGAACATATTCATCACATTTATGCTTAAACTGACGGACGGTTCTGAGAACAAGTGAAAAATAGCAAAACCATACAAAAAATTCATAAAAAAATTGCAGCGCCACCTGGAGAACAAATTGGGAACTAGGTGTCCCCGGGAGTGTCTATGTACAATATCAAAGCAATTGGGTGAGTGGTTTCAGAGGAGAAGAAAAGGTTTGCCCCAAAAAAGAACAAAAAAAACCTCCAAAAACCAATAGAGCTTGACCATTTGAACACACTTAGTAGAGATCCACCCAAGGCACATCCCCACCAAGTTTGAAGTAAATCTGGTCAATATTATCAAAGTTATGACCATTACAAGAAATTCCGATGTTAAACTTTCCCCTTAAAACTTTTGTAGAGATTTTTTTAAAAAAATCATAAAAAAATCCAAAATTCATTGGAACATGACCATTGGAACAGACCTGGTAGACACCCACTCCAGAAGAACCTGGGAACTCAGATTAAGCTGAAACGTGATGGATATGTTCCTTATGGAACGGGCCAAACAAAGTTGTTCACTATGTGGGAATGAATGAATAAATCTGGATGACGGTTTTGGAGGAGAAGTCGAAAATGTAAATTAGCATTAGAATGCCCATTGACTTACATGGTAATCAATAGAAAAGTGCATTTACCCCAAAGGAGCCGAATTCAAAAAAATTATTAAAAATCAGGAATCTGCAGCATTCCCACATAGTGAACAACTTTGTTTGGCCCGTTCCATAAGGAACATATCCATCACGTTTCAGCTTAATCTGAGTGACGGTTCTGGAGAAGACGTCAAAAACAGCTATAGCACACAAAAATTCAAAAAAAAGGTAGAAAAAAAACTGCAGCACCACCTGGTGAACAAATTTAGAACTAGGAGTCCCAGGGAGTGTTCCTGTGTGATATCAAAGCAATTGGGTGAGCGGTTTCGGAGAAGAAGATTTTTAAAGATTTCACCCAAAAATGAACAAAAAAATTCATAAAAAATCCAAAAATCACTAGACCATGACCATTTGAACAAACCTGGTAGACACCCACCCAAGGTACATTGCCACCAAGTTTGAAGTTAATCTGGATGACGGTTTTGGAGAAGAAGTCGAAAATGTGAATTAGCATTAGAATGCTCATTGACTTCCGTAGTAATCAATAGGAAAGCTGCATTGACCGTTAAGTACCCGAATTGAAAAAATCGTTAAAAATCAGGAATCTGCAGCATTCCCACATAGTGAACAACTTCGTTTGACCCTTCTACAAGGAACATATCCACCATGTTTCAGCTAAATCTGAGTACCAATTCTGGAGAAGAAGTCGAAAATAGCTATAACACACAAAAATTCATAAAAAATTTAAAAAAAATTGCAGTGCCACCTGGTGAACAAATTAAGAACTAGAGTCCCAGGGAGTGTTCCTGTGTGATATCAAAGGAATTGGGTGACGGTTTCGAAGAAGATTTTTTAAGATTTACCCAAAAAAGAACAAAAAAATTCATAAACAAGAGGGCTGTGTGAACAGCCCGTGCCTCAGCTGATCTTGACATTCATCACACTTGCAGATCTATGAACTTGGGAAAGGATCAAGGTCACCCATGTTCTGAGTAAGTCTGACCATTATAAAAGAACACTAACATGTGCAACATCAAGGTTCAAGTAGTTCTCAAGTTATAATGAAGAGTAAAATTCATGTATGTTGCACTGTGACCCCAGAAATGAGGTCAAAGTCATTCATGTACTGTCTGAGCATGACCTTCATACAAAAACATTAACATGTGCAGCATCACAGTACTAACTCAAAACAGATCTCAAGTTATCAAGTAAACAGTAAATTTTGTGTCAGTTGTCCTGTGAATTAGCACTAGAATACCCATTGACTTCCATAGTAATCAATAGGAAAGCTGCATTGATCGATAAGTACCCGAGTTGAAAATACTTAAAAATCAGGAATCTAAAGCAGCGCCACCTAGTAAACAACTTTGTTTGACCCTTCCACAAGAACATATCCATCACATTTCACTTTAATCTGAGTGACAGTTCTGAGAACAAGTGAAAAATAACAAAACCATATAAAAAATTCATAAAAAAAAATTACAAAAAAATTGCAGTGCCACCTGGTGAACAAATTGGGAACTATGTGTCCCTGGGAGTGTCTATGAACGATATCAAAACAACTGGGTGAGCAGTTTCAGAGGTGAAGAGTTTTTAAGGTTTGCCCCCAAAAAACGAAAAAAAATCATAAAAATTCCAAAAATCAATAGAACGTGACCATTTGAACAGACTTGGTAAAGATTCACCCAAGGCACATCCCCACCTAGTTTGAAGTAAATCTGGCCAAAATTATTTAAGTTATAACCATTACAAGAAATTCCCATGTTAAAACTTTTGTAAAGATTTTTGAAAAAAAAAATCATAAAAAAACCAAAATTCATTGGAACATGACCATTGGAACAAACCTGGTAGACACCCACCCAAGGTACATCCCCACCAAGTTTGAAGTTAATCTGGATGACGGTTTTGGAGAAGAAGTCGCAAATGTGAATTAGCATTAGAATACTCATTGACTTCCAAAGTAATCAATAGGAAAGCTGCATTAACCGATAAGTACCCGAATTGAAAAAATCGTTAAAAATCAGGAATCTGCAGCATTCCCACATAGTGAACAACTTTGTTTGACCCTTCTACAAGGAACATATCCACCACGTTTCAGCTTAATCTGAGTAGCGGTTCTGGAGAAGAAGTCGAAAATAGCTAGAACACACAAAAATTCATAAAAAACTAGTAAAAAATTGCAGCGCCACTTGGTCAACAAATTAACCCTTAAACGGTCAGACCGGTCGTTAACGACCGGTAATCACGTGATCTTATGCTGGGCTCACACAAGCTTAGCCTTACTTGTATAAACAACTCATAAATCATCACCAAACTGTACACAGGCAGCTGTTGTGTTTCCCCAAAGAAGCACGTGGATCTATTTATGTTTTCCACTCCCTCTAGCATCTCTGCTTGTCATTAACTCATTCCACCCTGATGACGCTTTTTCCCGCTAATATCTAAATGTCGTCTGCTAATTGTATTTTACTAATTTAGGGATTATTTTTCAATATTTTGGATGAAACTTGCATGGAAGATCATTCCAAATTATATGCCCATGGTCAACAGCTTTCCTTGGCGCGCTCTGGGCGCATTGCGCCCAGAGCGCGCCAAGGAAAGCTGTTGACTCAGTCTTCTACCAGGGTGGAATGAGTTAAGGGGGATCCCCGGCGATTCCCTTGAGGTGCGTGACGTCACGAAGAGGGAAGCATCCACCACCAATTCAGCTGCAGGTGTCCGTCAAGTATATAAAAGTGCCAAGGCTATTAACCTTAGTCAGGAGTGGGCAGGGAGATATTATGTAGAGGAGGGGGAGACAGTGAGGTGGATACTGGGTGTGAGGATGTAAGTGTTTTGTTTATAATGAGGCTGGAGCCCACATAATTCAAGCGTATCAACAGACCATGTGGTTTCGCGATGGCTACCATAGGCTATGCAATAGCCAGTCACTGAGTCAGAGTCATTCAGCTCATTGCAGCTGATCACTCACACAATCACGGAGTCATGTAATGCCTGCTCTTCCCAAGTATCCCCTAATATGTTTCCCTCTCAAACCTGTGTTTATCAATAAACTTTATGAACAAGACCTTTTGCCTTGGCTCAGTTAAGGAACCTTGCCTTCAAACCTAAACTGTTTCTCTGCATGCACTCAATTTACACGGGGGGTGGGGGGGTGGGGGGTGGAGGAGCATGGTTGCAGATACATGATAAATATTGTTGTCAGTCTCAAAGACTGTGATAGGCAGCCTGTAGGGAGGGCCTACCTTGCCTTTTGCACTGGAATTGATGACTCTATAATTGCATGTACACTGTATACATGCATGGTGTCATCCACATTTGCAAACTACATATCAGTATAAGGCCTGGCACATAGGATTGTGGATCCAATCAAGCTTTGTTTCCATGGCAACATATCAAAATGGGGGGAACCACAAATTTTCCATTAAAAATACTGCAGTGTTGTTTTATTTCAGTCATTTTCTTACATAATATTGAACCTGGAACATAATCTATGAATAGTTGTGGTGACTACTTTTGTTATGCAAAGTGACTGCCTATTACCGGTTCTGCAGACTTGTGTAAAAATGCAGTTTTTCCGGTTTTTAGCCAAGCTCAAGCAATATTCTAACAGTTGCTATGGAAACAGGTCACGTGATCTATGTTTTATTTTCAAAGTTTACTGAAAGTTTATTTCTCTAGTTATCCAAATACCATAAAAATATGGAGAAAAGGGTGCTTCACATGAAATGAGAAGCTACTTTGTTCTTTTATTTAGCAGATTTTAAATGATTTTTTGCCATTTATTAGCGATTAAAATGGTTGCCATGGCAACCAGTCACGTGACTTTTAACAATTTATTGCACATAATGAAACTTGACATTCCAGGTGTCACAATGATATATACTTTTGGTATACTACAAAGAAAACTGTTCCTACTGCACTGTGTTCAATGAAAGTTGTTACTCTTATTTTCACTGGTACAAAAAATAACCTGACCCTTTAAGGGTTAAAAACACAGAGTCCCTAGGTGTCTTCTTGTGTGATATCAGAGTGATTGAGTAAGCGGTTTTGGAGAAAAAGATTTTTTAAGATTTGTCCAAAAAAAGAACAAAAAAATTCATTAAAAATCCAAAAATCACTGGAGCATGACCATTTGAACAAACCTGGTAGACACCCACCCAAGGTACATCCCCACCGAGTTTGAAGTTAATCTGGATGACGGTTTTGGAGAAGAAGTTGAAAATGTGAATTAGCATTAGAATGCTCATTGACTTCCATAGTAATCAATAGGAAAGCTGCATTGACCGATAAGTACCCGAATGGAAAAAATCGTTAAAAATCAGGAATCTGCAGCATTCTCACATAGTGAACAACTTTGTTTGACCCTTCTACAAGGAACATATCCACCATGTTTCAGCTTAATCTGAGTGACGGTTCTGGAGAAGAAGTCGAAAATAGCTACAACACACAAAAATTCATAAAAAAATAGAAAAAAGTTGCAGCGCCACCTGGTGAACAAATTAAGAACTAGGTGTCCCAGGGAGTGTTTATGTGTGATATCAAAGTAATTGGGTGAGCGGTTTCAGAGAAGAAGATTTTTTAAGATTTGCCCAAAAAAGAACAAAAAAATTCATTAAAAATCCAAAAATCAATGGACCGTGACCATTTGAACAAACTTGGTAGAGACCCACCCAAGGCACATCCCCACCAA
>CAXHWN010000235.1:0-57453 GCA_964020975.1 Hermodice carunculata | reverse complement strand
AAACGATCTCCTTTAAACCTTTACTGCCTGTCACGAATTGCCCATTTTACCAAATTTGACCTACTGAATTTTCTAAAAATGATTTATTTAAAAAAATATAAAAAATTGACTGCACAAAGTATATATCATTTTAAAGCTTTGGTGATGGGGCTTTTAAGAGTTGTAGTTATAGCCATCATCTTAATTTGAGGTCATTTCAAGGTCATCTGGTGACCTGAATATAGGACACGGATACAATAATAACCAACATTTGCATTAAATTTAAACCTTTTTTACTCCCCAAGACCCAAAATATATTCAAGATAACCATATCTCTGGCTCTGATAGCTGAAATAGACCTGAACCTGTAAATTGAAGCAAAAAAAAACATGGTACTAACATATTTCCATTGTTGACCTTGGCCTTTCCACCACAATGATAAGCGCATTGTGTGTGTTCATGCACATACAATCGCAGTATATGATACATATTTATGATACAAATTATAATGTTGTGTTAGCTACAAGCCTGCATGCTTGCATTACAAATACTACATCACTGTTAATTTACAGGCTCAGAAAACTGTGGCATATAGTTTTATGAAACATTAATGTTCAAGGGCATTTCAAGGTCAAAAGGTACTATGATATGACAACATAAATATATGCCATTGGCAAATGTGCCATGACATTACATACAACGTTGCTGTATATTTTCTATGCAGTTAGCCTCTGGCTCCTTAGCAGGGACACATATCAATTTTAGCACAATAAATGTATAATTATTCACACTTGATTGCTAGCAAAGTAAAGTAAAATGCATTGCCATATATGATAATCTGAATTGTGCTTCCACACAGAGATAAAAACGAGCTCATAGTGTAAAAGGTCACATATTTGGGCTGGGATCCCGAGATTTATCATACTGGTTGAAAGAAAATGAAGCAATAGTACAAAACATACACCAAAAGTGGGTAAAATATCATCTTGTATGTTAAGTGTAATACTTTTAACTACAATTGCCATGATCAAATAAATATTCTATGTTGGGGGGGGGGACTATCAATAAATATACATGGTGTGGGGTAATGGAATGGCTCGAGGTGGATAGACAACTGTCTTCACCTATTGCCAGCATATGTCATGTGCCCTCGCTGTCCTTGCATGAAAACATGCTACTCTGAAAAAAAAAAACGCTAAATCATGTTCATCATGTTCACTTGTACATTTCTAGCTATAGCCCACACCCATCTACTCTAGATAAAGCAGGCAAATTCATGTCCATTCAGTTCTTATTCCCATGTTGAAATTGTGTCCCTGTTCAGTGTCGCTTGTTGTTAAACTCGGCTGAGTGCCAACGGGCAAAACAATTTCTGTCCAGCTTCACACACAGATACACTTTGGCACAAACTGCATTGCTGCACCTCCAGCTGATCTTCACTTGTTATGGTTTCCCACTTGCCTCCTTCTGTGTAAGGAAGCAAACCCGACAGTTGAACCTCCCATCAACAGCCACAGGTACATGTGCTGTGAGGTAGCTTTGGTGTGGTGGGAATACTGCCTTGTCAAAGGTTGGCACCTCCTCTGCGTCTTCAATCCCAGCCAACTGCCTCACAAGTTCCTCCCTGAACTCCAGGTGACTATACTCTACAAAGTGTGACAAATACACATTCCATTATAATGATTATCTCCCAAAGCAGTAACATATTCCTACAAATAAAACATTAAACTCAGGGTCAGTCTGCACCTTTGAGCAACATGATACCAGTAATGTAAGAATCCTATCAACCTGATTCCTGAAAGATTTCCTTATTTAACAGAATTTGTTTTATTAGCTTGAGTTATCTATTTAGGCTATTAGTACATTTTTTTTGACAGAGACTGAGATTACTGAAGATCTGGCAAAATCTTGCACATTTTTACATAAAAAATGTTTCTGAATACAACTACAACTTACTTCCCACATTTAAAATTAATTTAATGGAGCATGCTATTCACAATATGTAGGATGTACATTAACAAAAAAAATATTAATATGAGATTTATGGATAACATATTTAAATAACACATTTTTGTAATTTTCTTTTTTGAAAGTTACAATGTAGAAATGTGTTTGTAACCTGACATAATCTTTTTGCTGTTTCTTTGTAATGACTTATGTGCGCTCCGCTGGAGCTCTGGAACCTCTGGATGCAGATTCCTCCATGCCTGAAAGAGCAGATAGCTATTTAGCACTGCAACATCAACCATGTGGAAGAACAAAGTCTTCCACCACCTCATTGACTTGATTAGCAAGTTGTATGAAGTTAGAAGCTGGTCGGATTTGTCTACTCCACCCATGTACTGGTTGTAGTCACGAGTAACTGCCGGTCTCCTCACCAACCTTGTGCGCCACTCCTCTCCAACTTTGATGCTGCGACGTACCCACTCCGCCTCGGTAGCCTTATGGGCTGAAGAACAAATGGTGACCACCTAAATGTAAAAGGAAGAACGGGAGATAACTTTAAGTTGCAACTTGCAACCACAATTAAATACTGTGATTTGCTTTCTTAATGAATCAGAGTACAATAATGAATTAATTTTAGATAATATGGTGAAATCAAATATCTACTTTTTTCTTACTTTACAAAAATGAAAGAAACTCCTGAATCTACATGTCAATTTCAATACATGGTGAAAAAAAGTTCAAAAATATATACAGTGTATAATGTTTCTCATCAGATGTCTTAATACTTCGTATATTGAATTGGGTTTTCAATATATTCATGTGAATGTCCAACTCACTTTGTTGTCCTTCCACTGCAGGTATAACACCTTTCCCTGTCTAACGAAGCGCATATTCCCCCGCTCTGACTTGTTCTTCCACTCTACATCTTTAAATATATCAGGGAAGTGCCGCCTGTTGACCATTGAAGTACCACAGGAGAGAAATCCAGTGCTGTATAACTCTTCAATCAGAAACGTGGAAGTAAAGAAGTTGTCGAAGTACACCCTATGAAAAGAAAGTAATCTGAATTCATATACATGTACATGTACAATGTATATATACAAGCTATACTGAATTTGACTGGCTGCACCAAAATTAAACACTTGAAGATAACTTACTATTAAGATATTTTATTCTGCGAGTTCTTTTTCCAATTAGCGATCCAGTTGTCTTCTCAGCACAAATATTATGAGCTAATGCCCTTAGGACCCATTCTAACCAGGGTCATGGGTGTACATGTATAACTAACTTCATTTGGCCAGTATTACTTTGAAATTATATGTATGCGAAGGTCTGTGAATAATGATCTCATCCAAAGCCCTAGTGAGATGCTTTCACCACACAAGTTTCATGAAAGTACCTCAGTTTGTTCAAAAGTTATGGCATCCACAAAGTGCATGGACACACAGACATGACAATACATACACCCTTCAGCTGAATGGGCCAAGGAGGTAAAAATGTTTCATCACACAAGATTTGTATTACGTGAAATGTATTATGTTCAGTTTCATGCTTAGGTACATTGTATGTTTTACTTGCAGTACGGAATAACATTCTCTAAACACTGTGTCATGCTGTTGTGGCATTTTCCACATACGTGTACACTTATACATACTGGTAGCCTTGGTGTTGCAGATGTTGGCAAAGACCTGTGACTACATCAAACCCCAGGCCATGTTCACTAAGATTGTTGTGTCTTCCTGTGTATACACTGAATTTGATTGAAAAGTGTCAAGCCTATTTGAATATAATGCCTACATATGTACACATGAAATTCTTGTAAACATTTTATCCAACATGTAGTTTACAAACTAGGAAAACATCAAAAAACACATGAACATGTTCAACTAAATACCAATCACTAACATTTGTGACATACCTTGCCATGCATTTATATTTTCTCCTGACACAACTGCATGCAGAGTTTCCCCAGAACATCTTGACAGAATAGACAGATTACCAGATTTAACCAAAACTGAACAAATTTCAAGAATTACAATCCTATTCTGCTATAGTATATAAGGGAAGCCAAAATCACAGCCCTACAATGTAGAAAGCTGTAGGGAGGACCCTGCACTGTGTACAAATTTCACTTTTTGGGTTGAGATTTGCCATTAGGAAATGATACAGACTCACATTGAAACCTTCCATTCATGAATAAAGTTAGGAATATAGTTATAAGAGGCCCATAAAAACTAATAACACCTGGGGATTCAGTTGTTACATCTTATTTGCAATATACTTACCTAGGTTTAGGATGAGGGATCTCCAACTAGTAGCCATCAGATTATGCATATCAACAGATTAACAGTCCACAATAAACATCAGCATCCTTTGGTTCAAAATAAACAAACAAATGCAACAACATACATCTTATTATATGCTTGTAAAACAACTCTCTTGTCCAATACATTGCTCCATAACCATCAATATGTAAATAAATTATAGAACTCTAACATGTATAACATATTTTGTAACAAGCAATAGTAACATGAACACATTGAATACTAAACACAACCAAAGTTACACAAGCAATAGCTTCTCTAACATTTCAAAATGGATTTTCAAGTTTGTAACAGCTGATTCATTTCAATGGAGGGCATTTTATTGCTTCTTTCTGTCTAACTCCTGTCTGTGTATAACTAAACAGATGTTTCAGTTTTTCTCTGTGCTAATTGTACTCACTCAAAGTTCAAAGTGAATTCTGTCTTGGCTTCACATATGCACCACAGTTTGAAGCCAGATCTAGTTGGTTTATTCGGTACAAACTGCCGTATGCCTGAACGACCTTTGGACTTTACCATCCTCTCATCGACAGACAACTCTGCTGCTGGCTGATAAAGTTCCTTGCACTTCATCTTCATGTGATCAATCAAAGGCCTAATTTTGGTCATGCTGTCATCCTGGTTTATATGACTAGGATCAGATACATGCAGCATCCCAAGGAGTGCCTTAGATCTGCAACACACAGACAACCATATCATATGTACATGTATATTGTTGATATAATTATTGTGTCATAATGCTACACACAGAGCACAGTATCATAAATCATCAAACAAACTGGTAACACCATCATTGTGTCATAGAAAAAAAATGATGTTTCATGGAACCATGAAAGCAGCTGCAGAGTAATAGAATTATATAGTTCAGTATATGAATAGGTGGAAAAGATATTTGACAAAATGTTAAATGAACATGAAATAACTTAACAGTCCACAGAATTAACAGATTCAGGGGTTTTTGGTTTTGGGTTTTTTTTTGGGGGGGATGCAGATAAATGGTCATTTACATCTCTGTTAACATATTATGCTGAGCCCTGAGCCATGCAATAATTGGAATTTACTGATTCAGGTGCAACAAGGAAATTGTTTTTTGTTTGTTTTTTTTTTGGGGGGGGGATGGTGGTGGTGGAGAAGTAAATAGTCATTACCTCTCACTTGACATGAAACGCCGTGCCCATAAACCATGGTACCGAGTGCTTGTGGACCAATATATGTGCAGATCAGGAACTTTCCACCCCCATATAAATGATACAAGCTATAAACTTGAACATCTCCACCGTTGTGTCGATCCAACTTCCATCTTTGTTTGCGTAACTGGTAGGATATGCACCCATGCATACACATTTGTGTTGCCCACTATGAGCTGAAAAGGACGTTAAAACCACCATTAGAAGTCTGGAAACCATTTTTTTCTGTTTTATTATGAAGTTTGTGTGCTACTACTTTTGTACTAGATTTTATAAATTTATACAATTTATTACTGGTCCAAAATACCAAGAATGATTCAATTTGATCACACTCAACGTCTGGTCAGAAGTAACATATGGCATGTGTACTACTTTAGGCCAACATTTGATTTATGATTATATCAAATGTTTCAACAATTGATAGCATTTATAAAAAGAAATGTCATAAAATGCATAATTATAATTAAAAAGTGTGTAACTATATATGAATCAGCAAAATGAAAGGCATAAAGTAACTGATGAGAACGCAATGTCCTCCAAATTTTCCACTTCAGCCTTCTGCTATTTTGAACACTTGGACCCAATGGCTCAAAAAATTATTTACACCTTTTCTTTCCAACAGGAAAAGATAAATTTTGTAGCTCACTTGTATGATCTCAATCCCCATGAACAGCATAAAGAAGTCCACAGCTCTAACAAAATTTGCCATGTTTGCCCTTGTTGTGACATCTGCCAGCTGTGGCCCAGGCACTCTATTTGGTGCAAATGTATGGAGGCGATGCCTGACTTCATCTGCATCATTGTAGCCCTTGAAGTTGAATGTCCTGTAAAAAAAAAGTGACTCTTTTGACCATATTTACAGGTAAAAATGAGATTGATACTATTATACATCACTAGTTGTCAATAAATACATGGAACCACATACCCTAGTTATTCTGATGATCTCCGTTGTTGCACCAAATGTGTCAAACATAAACGCGAGGAGTATCCTTTATGAAGCTGCAGGTTTCAATAGGGTGTCACTCCATTATCGCCCACTTTGCTGCTGATCGTGACTGCAATACTTTAGGTTTATTCAAACAAAAAACACAAACAAACCACAGAAACTTGTCACTTATCACCTAGTTTTACATATTAGTCAGGTATATTTGGTGGGCAGTATGCAAAAAAGCCTCTCAACATACCTGTGTTCTGATGCACGTTGATCCTGGTTTGGGCTCCTGCTTTTATCTGTTGCCACTACCATTTCCTCATCACTAGACTCGTTATTTTGATCACTACTGGCCATTAACTCGCAGTCTAGAACATCCTCTTCGTCACTAGACATTCCATCATCAGATTCAGGAAGTTGGAATTCCTCGTCCTATCATCGTATCCTAGGAGATTGCCCCAGACAGGAGGCACTGGCTTCGAACCCTGTTTATTTAGGGGTGCTTATCTGACAACTTGGTGTTAACTTTAACAATTCCAAATGACACCACTCAAACGATCAACATATATTGAAAAACTCTACATGATCCTACAAAGGCCATCCATGCGTTCTTCCAGTGCCTTTAGTGACCTTCATGCCATGTCAGGGATCTTGCTGATTGGCTGAAATCGTACAAAAAACATCTTGACATTATGTCAGAAAAGCAGTTAAAGCGACAAAAATTGAGGCATCCTGTAAGGTTTTTCTCAGATACACCAACGGTTGAGTTGCGGCAGGGTGACAAAATATGAAAAAACAAAATCATCCATGCAAAAAAAAGCTCTGTATGAACCTGTCTGTTTTGTAGAAGAAATGCATGTTCCTGACCGGCTCTGTCAATTCAACAAAGATAGCGTATTTTTATTATTTATTTTTTTATTTATTTTTTTTTTGAGGGCAGCACTTCGCATTTCCAGTGACTTTAATGTGATACTGCGCTGGTAGGTCACATACAGTTGTTGAATTTTTGTGGAAAGTGGAGGCAGACAAATCAAAGGACACTGACTTAACTCAGACGGCCAGAATTATGGCTGCACGCCAGCCTGAATTGCCTGTCTTCCATACAAGCCAGATATAAACTTATTTCAAATGCAGGTACTTTCAAAATTGTGTCTTTTATTTTCGATAGTTCATGTTCTGTCAACTGTTATTTCCTCCAAAGTGCACAATTCTTAAACTTAACATTTATCTATTTTATACACACGATATCCTTGCATTAAAACATGAGTCATATCCCAGTGTTCAGGACAAAAATTGTAGCTGGTACAGGTCGTCACCCCCTTTTGATTTTCACTGTCAGATCACAAGTATAAATCATTTTTAATTCATTTCGAAGACCCCAAGTTGTCAAGAAAGTGTTTTGAAAGTCATTTAATGTATTATGACCTTAAAATATCCTTCTTAACAAGCCTTAAAATAAAATAAAAAAAGTGTAGGGGCAAGCAAACATGCATTTTAGGCAACATTGGGTAGTGTAAGAACAAATGCCATTTATTAAAATTACATGCATATTGTCTGCATTTAAAGTCACATTAGAAATAAACAATATTGAAGGCATCACGGCAATTTGGTAGGGCAACTGCCAACTGGCACTTAAAGCATTTTTTTCTGACTGGCACCTGGAATTTCAAGTCCAGGCCTAATGACCAGGATTGAGTGGAATGAAACTTAAAATCTTTCTCTGTTAGGTATTCCATGGTTACAAAAATACAGCCCAGCGTCATGGATGTATTTAAGTTTTCTGGCCCAAATATCCAGTAAGGAAAAATGTTCTCACAAAGACTATTATCAATAATATCCAGGGCTCTACAATTCTGTTTTGATGCTGCAGTTCCCAAGGCTAGTACTTAACATATGGAATTGTATTAGCCCCTTGTTCCAAACCACTTGTCCTTCCATACACACACAATTTAGGAAACCAAAACTTACGGTGGCCCCGAGGGCAATTGCGTTGGATTTTTATCAAGCCTTAATCAGAATTTGACTAGTCCTGGGCTAGCAGACATGCAAATTTGTCTGAGACGTGCATAAATTTTTTGATATTCAATACAGATCACAGCTGCTGATGAGAGGTGGCATGGCAAAGCACATCTGTCAGAATGTTTATCATTACCAGACCTTATCAGGCAAGCCACAGATAGATGTCCTGCTGATACTGCTTTACCATCAAAAGGTTTCATACGACTGCAGTTTGCTCCTCGCAAGCCTTACACACATACAGCCGAGAACTTGACTCTCTGACCCCAAGTGCAGTACAAGATTCAGGTAATTTAAATATTAAAACAATAAACTTTTTTGATACCAAACTTAATCTAGCACGTTGAGTTGTTTGAAAGTGGAACAGGAACTGTGGCCTTGACAGCTATGCCATATCAGTGGAAATGAAAGGCTAGTATTGGTGTTTAAAATACAGGAATACATTGATTTATAAAGTTGACAATGTATTAAGGTATGGTGTGTATTTAGATGTGATTTTGTTGTCTAAGTTGTATATCCCCAGAAAAGAAAACAAAACTATATTTTAAAATGTCTTTTAAACACCAGAAGTGAATTAACCTGCCCAAAGCCTTTCTTTGAAAAAAAAAAGGTTTTACTTAATGCTCCTATTGGCCAGAATATTCTTGATACTGCGAATGCGATATGACATGGATGCCATATCTTGAACTAGTTGCAGTCGTTTCTTACAAAGCTGAATGGTTCGCCTGCATCTTTAGTTCAAGGGTACCCTTTTTTGTCTTTCCAATTTTGGTCAAAAACTGTTCTTCTAGTAATGAAGTTAGGAAAAAAAGGCAGATGCCAATCCATCTTTGAAAGACGCATGGGGTGAAGCTGTGAAACCGCCCAGACTGGAAAAACGTTTTCAGTGTATCAGCTGGAAGGAAAAGCCAGTATGTATCCAGGTTGTGCACTTGTCAAAATCGACATGCATTACTGATACGCTAGTCAATTATTGTACACCTCCACAGAGTCCTCGGACATGAAAAATATAAAATGCACAAGCTTCATTTAAATCTGGACTAGTGTCGGTCTGTTTTATGTATAGTTTATTAGATAATACCAGAATGTAAACATTGTAAATATTTAGTCCAAACCTCAATATTTACTATTTGAATTAACAATGCTTACCTGGTGACTGTGTGCCCTCCCCAGACATAGACTTCTAGAAGGGATCTATGTTACCGGCTTGGGACGTTTTTGTACTACTGCTAGTCAAAGTGCAGGTGACAATGTTATTATAAATTTCGGTCATTTCATTTCTCTCTGCCTAATGTGATGGAAACTGGTATGAGAGGGAGACAAGGTCTAGTAAATGTTTCAATGCCACCCTTCTAACAAATCTGAGAAAATGAAATTATTTATAAAGGCATCAAAGCACTTAGTAGTGCTACCAAGTGGGTAACACACAGAAACCACACCCCAATGTACATGCACTACTATTAGTACTACAAAGCGGGTTACACAGAGAGAGTCTAGAACTTCCCAGGCACAAATATGAAAGACTTAAGCCACAGCATGCATCTGAAACAGAGACAGAGACCAGAGCATGATATTAAGACATTCTGCACAAATTCAAAACTGAGGTGTCAGTATAATCACAGTAGTCAACAATTTTCTTCATAGCTTTTTTCCTGTGGTAAAAAAGGCATACGATACACATCACAGCACCCTTATTTTCAAAGTTTTCTCCTGCTTTGCCTTCTTCACATCTGTTCATTACATCTACTGGTGACCCATCTCAATCTTGTAACCTTCGTTTTACACCTTGCTGCCTGCGTGAAAACTCTGCTTGTTTTGTTGGAGTTACATTTGATTTCAGTTTTTCAACAGTTGTAACATAAGTGTGTGGAGAATGTGGTATTTGCCCTTGGAAAACTCTAACCTTTCTGTACACACCAGGACAGCTCACCGTGGTATGTTGAAATTCATCTTTCGATGTAGAATGTCCCTGTTTCTTCCTTTGTTTGCCTTTTCGCTGCCCATATGTTTTCTTCTGAGAGCTCTGAGCACTAGTGCTATATTTTCTGTGAGTTTCCCAGTATGCTCTCATTTCTTCTTGTGTGAGGTCTTTCATTTTCTTCTCCTGCACAAAGGGAGTAACTCGTTTCTTTTTTCGTTGGGAGGCTTGTTGTGCTCTCCACTGTGCATGTTTTCTGTCATTTTGGTTTTTCATCATTTTGGTTTTCCAGATAGTTCCTCAGAAAAGTGTTTTGCGTTGATGCCATCTTTTTTGTTCTCTTCCTTTGATTTCGTCACACTTTATGGGACATTCTTCCTTCAGTTTTTTTCCTGTATAGCGTAGCTTTACTAGTTTTTGTTTGCTTCAGCAGTGAACTACCTTCGCCTGCCTGTTCTTCCTTCAGTTTTTTCCTGTATAGCGTCGCTTTACTAGTTTTTGTTTGCTTCAGCAGTGACTACCTTCGCCTGCCTATGCACTTCTAAGTGTCCATTTAAACTTCACTGTTGGTTCATCAGTTATTGTCTATTATTAAAGGCAAACTGCATAAGATGCTAAGGATGCACTACATGCCATGCTACTGGCTAAAGAAGATTAGTACCTGGAAGCAGAAAAAAGGACAAAAGCCACACTTATAAGCCACCACCACTTGCACATGCTTTACCCACATACTAGTAGCTATTTCTAGACTATAGTCTTATATGCTGTAAGCTTCTGTGGGTTACCTGCAATGGCCTGTTTCTGACTTACATGGCCATGTAACTGGTTCTAGTTTTGGCCAGCCACGTATATGGGAAACATGGTTTTCATTTAAACTTTTTCAAATGTAATTTGCAAATAATCAGTTACATGTAACCGTGCAAGTTTCCAGACAGACTAAAGGAAACACAACTATATGTACTATCACATTTCATGTTCTGCTGCTTGCATTTGAGGGTGTCTCATATGCACACACACACACACACACAGTGTACGAGCAGGAACAGCTAGGCTGACACAATATATTAATACTATTATCTACATTATAAGCATTGTAGGCTTGAGCAGTATATGTATATGTATGTTGGAGCTACTCTGGTAAACTGGCACCAACACATGCAGAGACACACATTGGAAAATTGTAAAACAACCACAGCATGCATGCACATTCTGGATCATAGTTGTAGTTATTGTGTCCAATGTTTATCCACTCCGAAATCATGAAGGTATTAAACAAGCATATGGAAAACAGTAAAGTGTGTATTCTAATTTTGCCAAGTGATGATTTTGTTACATGTAAGATATATACTAGACAACTGCTTTTAACACGTTTCTCCACAATCACATAATCACCTCCTTCCATATGCAAATTTACTGGTCACGTGACTTCAATATGCAAAGGAGCTGGGCTCTGTAAGATATATACTAGACAACTGCTTTCAACACGCTTCTCCACAATACTGCATTTGTGACAACTAAAGTGTGACCAGGTGCACCAGTTCACTTTTTTCAGCTTTTATACCTTATTTTTATCTAATTGATCATGAGCAATACTTCATATGTAAATTAGTCTCATCATGTGACCAAAACCCAAATGGCTGCCATGCTTGGCCAACAATCCTTGGTCCTTGCATGTCACTCGGCAAGGATTCTCCGAGATGGTATGAGACTCAAAAATGACTAATTCTAATATAGTTTTCTACAGAGGATAAAACGCATTATTATTTTCACTCACAATTTGTGAGAAAAGCTGATATCATTATAAAATTGACAGTAAATTGTAATATTTTAATTATATGCCCTTGTCTGCTTCACTGTCAAAGATGTTGACCTGATTTGGACTGGACAAAAGTGAATAATACCATGCACACTACAACACCCCATCTCCTCAACGTTTCCCATTTCAATTACAACATTTCATTTTTCATGTAAAGTGTACATCATATGCAAATTTATTCATTCATAACATGACGCAGAAAAAGATAGTGCAAAGATAGTGCAATGTTAGGCCTGCAGTAGTGTGGCCTTGCATGTCACTGTGCACGGGACTGCAACCTGGAAACATTATAACAAGTGAACATTCTCACGATATTATAAAACAATTTCATCACTCTCATTCACAATAGTTAAGCATATCCCATATGATTATATTATTTTGGCAATAAATTCTACTATTCAGATTCTTTATGCCATACTCAATACACAGTATTGGATAGTGTCACACACAAAACCATGTAATTTTTGAGCAAACTGATTACATACATGCAATGTACCATATATGCTGTCAGATATCACCCACTTCAACTTCAATTATCCTTTGGCAGTGTGGTATGTCTCACACCATGAATAACATCTATTTGTTGACATCC
Organism: Hermodice carunculata; assembly: GCA_964020975.1. NCBI lineage: Eukaryota > Metazoa > Annelida > Polychaeta > Eunicida > Amphinomidae > Hermodice > Hermodice carunculata. The sequence continues at coordinate 44,743 of CAXHWN010000235.1, read as the reverse complement.
ATCATGTATGAATAAGACAAAGTTTGATAACTGTTACCTGAATAATCAGGAGATGACATATTCAAAACCTTCAAATGCACATGTAAAAAGTACAAGTAAAACAATCTGACAAGGCAGTTAAAGGAACTTTGTAACTACTGCTTCTATATCATACTTTGATGTTTCGTTTTGTATGGCAAGTTACCTTATAGGTTAAGGAAGGGGGATGGCTGCTAAGGGATGTACCCCCCCCCCCCTCCACCACCACCACATACACACATCATCCTGAGAGTAATCTACCATGCAAAGTAAAATGTCAGAGTATGATTTTCCCCCACTTCAACTTTCTCAAGACTTCCCTGCCAGAATAGTTATTGATTTACTACTATCACTCAAGTCTGGGCAATTTACAGCACTTATGTACCCTGTGTCTGGTGACTTTTTGCCAAATTCAGAATGTTGGACCCAAATTAATTTCTATCTATACTATTACTCCTTATAAAAACTATACATCTGCAAATTCATCGGACCAAATACTCTTGGATAACACTTCCACAGTATTAATGGATTAGTTAATATGTTTTTAAAAAATTTGTCCCACCACTAAAAGATATTGCTCAATATATTGCAATTAGTGACACAGAAAGGCAACTTCTTGCAGAGCAAGTACTGCCACTGCAAATTATACTAGAAGCTGATCAGGGACTGAAAACCCCTTTGCCAGGACGGATGGACAGATGCGTAGGTGACAACAATGCCCGTGGGTAGGTCAAGGTTTGACCTAATGACAAAGCTTTGGTGCATATGCAATGAGCAGAGATATGGCAAGGGCATTTTTCTTAAATGCAGCAGTGACCTAATTGTGACCCAGTGACCTAGTTTTCACTAGGTGTCTAAGGCATCCTTAGGACCAACTTTCATAAATAATTGGTGCAGCTACAATGTAAAAATTAAGATTTGAAGATATCATGGTACTGGCATTTTTCTTTGATGCAACACTGTGAGATAACTGTGCAACCCAATAAACTAGTTTTCAATAGGCACCTGAAGTATCTCAACAGCCCCCTGTGATAAAAATTTGGTGTCTGTAAAGTGAGTATAATTGGAGATATCGCGTAAACAAGGCATGGACGGACAGCCGCGTAGATGACGACAATACCTCTCCGGCCTAGAAGGCCGCGAGGTAAAAATCTCAGCCCTTTAGTTGGTTACTCACTCATTCTTGTGGTACAAAACAAGACAGTTACGTACTCTGTTAAAGCACAAGGGTACATTACAAACATCACACTTGATGTACGTTTTCACTTCTTTGTTAAGTTTCTTGTACCACAGTTTGCAGTTTTTGATTTTGGAATTCCAAGATGGTACTAACTCATGGCTTGCCCTTAGAACAGTGGAAGAAACCATTGGAACCTGAGAAGACATTGACAGACCACCAAGTTCTCTTGCAAGCTCTTCAATAAAATCTAATTGCGAAAACCTCTTGAACCTCTGTGACTCAGGAATATCCCCATGCTGAAGTGACCAACACCTGAAAATGATGAGTGAATTTACTTTTGCAATATCAATCAAATGAAAAAATAAAGTCTTCCACCATTTCTTGGTTTTTCGCAAACAGTTGTATCTCCCAATCAGCTGATCAGATCTATCAACCCCTGACACATGTTTATTATAGTCGTGTACAATTTCTGGTTGCCATACCGTTAAACTCACCATTCTCCTTCACTCGTCTTTCAGTTTTTCCATATTTACCCATAACCTGATCATTTGAGGCAAGTGTGACTGGTTTGTTGTCCTTTCATTGACAGATCAGAATTTCATCCTGATGCACCCAACGCATGCCCCCTCTCGTTTCCCCTTTTGCCCACAGGTTTTTGGCATGTATAGCATTGCCCACCTATAACTTGGAAGTTTCCTTTGTAAACATTAGGGGACCCTTTAACTGCAAATGATACAATAAATAAATGACATCACTGAAAACTGACTCTCGATATATACTTCAAGGACTTTAATTTTATCACTATCATTTTAGATTATATTGAAAAAAAAGAAGTCAAACAGTAGAATGTAATATAGTTCTTTATTTTTGAAAAAAAAATGAAAAGGAAACTACACTTTACAAAATATTTATATGATCTATAGTTTATTCCTCCAAGTAAATATTGCTGAAAATAAAGAGTATACAGATGTATTAATATAATACAAAACTATGTATTCCATGTAATATTCCATCTAATAAATGATGGAAAACTGTATGACATGAAGAATTAATGGAATATTACGATAGATAATTTAACAGAGATTCAGGACAAAGCTTGGTCCAGATCAACAGCTATCCTCGGCACAATTCGAGCGCATTGTGCACGAAGTGGACCGAGGATAGCTGTTGTCTCAGTGTTAAACTTCGAAGTTAAAGATACTCCCAGCTCTAGCAGTAAATTATCCTCACTATGCAAGTTGTTTTGCTATAATCTTAACTATACTTCCAATTTAAAATTGACTTACTCACTTAGGTTTAACTCTTTCACAACTTTCGTTTCTGTAATTCTGCTAGTATAGTAGTTGTAGTATGTACATGTGTGCATGGTCTTCAGTTCCTGATTCTTCATTGGACTATATCCAGGCAACTTATAACTTATGTAAACATCTTAATTATGCTCTACAATATGTACTGGACAGATTTTTCTGTTATGATTGTATTTCACAAGACGGGTGCCCTACACTGGGATTTCTGGGTCAACTAGGTGCAAACTTCACTCTTTGACGCACGGATCTGTTCAATCTAAACTGTATCGTTACAATATGCGCAGCAGTCATCTTAATACAAAAATTTTTCTAATTTTACGAAATTGACTTTTTTGCCGATACCTGTGACTATAGTATGCCCATTTGGACGACTTACCTGGGGCACCTGTCCATTTGCGTGTTGATGTGACACCTGGTGTTGTCGTGTTCACCGCCAGATGGCGCGCATGCTTCTGCAACAGTACGGCCCGAATCAGCCCTGGTGTGTGCAATAAAAAGTGTTCAACTACATGTGAAAGTATTCCACTCTTTGTTTTGTCTCAATTAATTCAAAAACACATTTGGACTTCGATTAATTAACAACCTTTTAAACTGATGCGATTGCATTTTATATGTGATGGAATATGGCAGCAAAATTGACATTTTCACTCATCCCTGTGTATTTACTTAACCTTTTTCCTTGGTTAGAAGTGTGAAGATTTGTTTCATATGATATATATTGAATGATTTAATACAAAGTAAATTTCTCTCTCTCTCTCATTGGCTACCTGTAGACAGTTGCCCTGCTCATTTTCAACATAGCTTGAACCCTGTCCATTTACTTTTCCGGCCTGATCTTGAGTTTGGAAAAGCTGGTGTCCTGCTTACAAAAATTGTAAACATTGCCAATGATGGTTTCTTTATCCATTTTGCGCTTGAAGATGATATATCGAACCCGACTGAACTAGTTTTGTTCCCAGGAACGTCTTCCGAAGACCTTGTTTACAAACTGCACAGAACGCTCCCGGGCCTTGGTGGGCTCCTGAGACGGGCATGATACAATGATGTCAAAAAATGGAAATGGTGGCTCTCTGAAGACTCATGACAATGAGCGATCCCTTGGGGAAATCCCGTCATCCGGGTCTTTTGGTGAGGAAAGCAAGGAACACACAGCACCGCCCTGTTTGAATTGGGTCGATTTGTTCCGCTTCAATGACTTTGGTTCATGGGTCTGCGATTCCAGCACAGGATACGATATAAATTTCATAAGATGAGCTGGGTAGAGTAACAAGGTAACACATGATGTGTTCAAATATGTCTTAAGTGTTTATTTTGATTCCATACGGGACTCTAATGCCTATCTCAATTTTCAGTGGGACAGAGTATAATCTGTCGGGTGTGGCCACAGGGCTTCAGCTCGTCCATACTCTGTCCCATGTGATTATGGTTGTTAACCCTAATCACCCGAGGGGTAGTGTTAACGACTCACACCGAGTGATATCGCGAGTTGTTAACAATACTCTCCCCTGTGCAGAGTTCGGATTTTTAATGGGGATAGCAGTTAAAGTCTGTGGGTGTAGCATACTCTGTGGCTCGCATTACGGACTTTCTACGGGCCCAGGGGAGTAGCCCTATAAAAAAAAAGTTCTATGTGAGTTGACACAGGCGTTCTCAATTGGCGCTGCCCAGAATGTACCAATTGATGCGTTTAAACTTAAAAAAAAAAAAAAAAACGTTGTGATGGTAGCGAAGAATTTACCAGTCTATTTTTTTTTTCATTTCTGACATTTTTTTAAAGAAAGCACCACAGCACTGAGCCTGAGGCCTTGGCTTGCATTTAGGCCTATGTACCTACCTTTTCACAGCGTCTACTAGACTTACAATGCAAAGGCCTTTTGCTTTTTTTCCCTTCAGCACTTCGAAATTTTCCATCCAGCAAACCTCTGTTTTCCAAGTAAAAGTCAACAATCACCCTCTCCTCCAACTTGGAAAAGGTGGCCCGCACAATTATTTCACTTGCAGTTTCACTCTCCGCCATGATTGACAGTGATCTCAAAAACAAAAGACGCCGCAACAATCGTTTGTTTACACCGGAAGTTTATTGTTGCTATGCCCTTTTTACCCAGGGCTATAAAGAGTCGCTCAGGGCCACTTACAACGTTCAGAATTTATATAATCACTTGATTATAATCATAAAATGGTTTAGGAATAAAAATCATAATCACTTTGATTATATAATCAACTGATTATAAGATCAACTTGATTATATAGTCACTGATTATGATGTTCTAGAAATCGGCCCCCGATTTTTGACATGTTTGCTGGCTACCAGAACACATACGTGTAGTTGTAGTGTGCACCTCAACCTCATTTCCCAATTGGAACTCACTGCCTTCAATCAAATATTCATGTGCATCTGGAGAAGAGTTTGATGGTGCCAAACCTACGTCTGGTGATTCTACCTAAGTGTTTTCATCTAACTGCAAGTACAGATCACCTTATGCCTCCATCACTAACTGCAGCTCTTCTTCTTCCTCAATGATCAAGTCCACACATTCTCCCTCATTTTCCAAACCAAGTTTTCCATCACAAGAGTGAAAGGTTCATCAAGTTTGTTAGTAAAGGCAGATATATCTGCTATAGATGTTTTGCCTGCAACTAAGACAGCTGCTTTAGGAAAAATTGAAGTTGGGGAAACTGAAGAATTTTTCGCTATTTCTGGTTCACCACACGCCATAGCAGCTGAGGCACCAAGGTTTTCAGACATATCTGATTAATGGGACACTGTGCAGCGACGAAACTTCAGAAGGATATTTCACTGAGGCAACCAGATTATACAATGCAGGAGAAACAAGCACTGTGTTACCAAAAGTACCTGCTATGGAGGAAGTTGAAGCAGTTTTTTTCTAATGGTTGCAATGAAAGAACAGCTTCATCGTTGCATATATCTGCTGGGACAGGTGAATCTGGTGCAGCTGTAATACTCCTAGGCGCATGTTCGTCTGTGTCCTTAGAAATAGCTGCTATGGAGGAAACTGAGGCAGTTTTCTCCGATGGTTGCAATGGAAGAACCGCTTCATCATTGCATATATCTGCTGGGACATGTGAATCTGGTGCAACTGTAATATTCCTAGGCGCATATGCATCTGGTAATTTTGACCTCTGGGACTTTTTCGGCTTTTTTTTTTTCATTTTTGCCCAAGCCTTTTCTAGATTTTTTTGCTTCTTGTATACATTTTTGTCTGTAAAACACAAGAAGACAGCAGACTCAAACTCACAAATCCTTTATCCGACCATAATGTTTTGAACATAATAATTTTTCAACTGTCCATCAGTGGACAGTTGCGTAATTATTTTGTTCAACAGAACGTGATACCTGATTTTGTTCTGAACAGAACAGGTTATCCAAATAACACAAGACTAATGGATACTTGCATCATTATCATTCTTGTCTGCATAAGGGCAAACACCTTAGGTGATCACTAGCTAAACATAGTCTTTGTTTTGATAAGTGAAATAAAGTGAATAATCCTTAGTATCCTCACACCCATACACAAACACACATATATATGTATACTGAACCAAACAAATAATGCAACTTTTTCATTTGGGTTTATTTTCACATTGGAACTGTATTTAAAGTTCAGAAATATACGAACCGTTGTTAAATCAGTCTAAAATAATGCACCAAGTAGTGTGACCTCAAGGTTGAGTACCCTGACCTTGCCATGGGGTCATTGTCATGAATCAAGAGTGACCACAGCAGGCTATTTTACGCAAGTCTCTGACACCTGAAACTAAGGTTGCCAAGTCTTTGATTCTGGGACAGGAAAAGGCCACATTAAAATCAGCCCAAGCGTAACTGTGTGCGAGGATATGAGGCTTTCAAAGTTTGGTGGTTGTGCTGAATCAAGGACAACTGCAGGATTCAGTGTTACCCACATGACTAAAACATTCGCACCTTTACTGGTTGGGTGTACCCCTCACGGACAATAAAAGGGCAGCATGGGATTCATTTGGCACAGTATTCCAAGAACTATGGGTCGATTATCAACAGTAGATCGGGAGAGAGGAATTGGCATGCTACAGGCTGGTTTATCTGCAGCAGAGGTGGCAAGAAGACTGCAAATCCACAAATCCACTATATCTAGACTTGCTACAAGATTCCAGGAGACTGGGGCCACAGCTGATAGACAGCGTCCTGGGAGACCAAGAGAAACCACACCTGCACAAGACAGACACATCAGGGTGTCACATCTGCGGAACAGAACTCGACCAGCCACTAGAACTGCACAACAGACACCTGGCAGAACCAATAACAGAATATCTGACCAGACAGTCCGTAAAAGACTACAAGAACACCATCTACACGCCAGGCGTCCTTACAGGGGTCAAATTTTGACACACGCAAGAAGGCAAGCCCGACAACAATGGGCTACTGCCCATACTTGCTGGACCCATCAACAGTGGAGGGATGTGCTATTCACCGATGAATCCCGCTTCACCCTGTATCATGCAGATGGTAAGACACGTGTTTGGCGACGAAGGGGAGAACGCTACTCAGATGCCTGTGTGCTGGAAACAGATCGATTTGGAGGTGCATCAGTGATGGTGTGGGGTGGAATTTCATTCACAGCCAAAACCCAGCTAATCTTCATTGAAGGCAATCTTAACGCTGCCCGCTATAGGGATGAGATCTTTCAGCCTGTTGCTGTCCCTTTCATTAGACACCACCAACTCCACTTGCTTCAACAGGACAATGCTCGGCCCCATGCCGCTTGACTGACGATGGATTTTCTTGCAAGGAGAAGGAATTAACATTTTGCCATGGCCAGCCTTCTCACCTGATATCAATCCCATTGAGCATCTTTGGGACTACCTTGACCAGCGTGTTCGGAGACAGGATCCAGCGCCCGCCAACCGCCAGCAGCTTCGCCAGGCTCTTCAAGAAGAGTGGGATTGTGTGCCCTGGCAGATGGTGCAGCGGCTAGTGTCATCCATGCGCCGACGTTGCATAGCAGTTACACATGCTGATGGTGGTCACACACAGTATTAGTGGACATGCCAATTTGTGAACTTTACAAATCAATGTTGCCCTGTTTATTGCCAGCTGGTCACGCCCTCGTTTACAGTTTCAAGGTTTTGTTTTTCACATGTTATGCCAAAAAGACTGCAGAATATGGATCTAATCTGTTTCTGTGATATGAAAGTAACAATAAATATTTAAGTTAAAAAGTTTAAGGGTTGCGTTATTTGTTTGGTTCAGTATACATAAACACTCCGACTCATAGTTATAGTGGAGGTCGAGCGTGTTTGTAATGTTCCAGATTCATAAATATCACAAAAACGATGTAGGCCTACTTTACTCTTTTGCTGTAAACTTAGGTGACTGACAAGTCGGGAGAACTAAAAGGTGATAGGCCTAACAGGTCTCTTTTTACTTTTGGCAGAAGTAATGAAATTCGTGTTTTTGGTGGTTAGGCCTATACATTTTGGAAATGAACTAGTGTCTGCAGTTAATGATGAATATTTCTAAGGTTGAGGGGACCAGTTTAAAACCACCAGTTGCCTTTTATGGGTGATTGCCTGTCTCAAGTCAAGAGTGAAATTTGTTTCCTTACATTGATATTAGAAAAGAACGGTTGATGCTTTGGCAAGTCTGGAATCTCTTTGCTGTCATTGTTGGGTTTGGAATGAATGAATATGGATCATGTTTTTCTGAACTATTTGAAAATTACTTCATTGGCTATGTTGTGCTGTGGGCTTTGTTCTCCGACTCATAGTTATAGTGGAGGTAGAGTGTGTTTCTAATGTTCCAGATTCATAAATATCACAAAAACGATGTAGGCTTACTTTACTCTTTTGCTGTAAACTTAGGTGACTGACCAGTCGGGAGAACTAAAAGGTGATAGGCCTAACAGGTCTCTTTTTATTTTTGGCAGAAGTAATGAAATTTGTGGTTTTTGGTGGTTAGGCCTATACATTTTGGAAATGAACTAGTGTCTGCAGTTAATGATGAATATTTCTAAGGTTGAGGGGACCGGTTTAAAGCCACCAGTTGCCTTTTATGGGTGACTGCCTGTCTCAAGTCAGGAGTGAAATTTGTTTCTTCACATTGATATTAGAAAAGAAAGGTTGATGCTTTGGCAAGTCTGGAATCTCTTTGCTGTCATTGTCGGGTTAGGAATTAATGAATATGGATCATGGTTTTCTGTACTATAATATAAGTAAATGATGATGCATCAAGAAAAGTAGGGAAATCAGACATTTTTGTACTGAAAAAACGGCCTTTTAGCAGAATGATCTCAATTGTATATTTTCACGCATTCTCCAAAATACACGGAATGAAACTTCATCGTAACAAGCAGTCAAGGTGTTTTCACTATTATCACAAAGAACCTAGATTTATATGAATCTGAAGTTGGATGTGACTATTCTGAACACACTAAATTATTCATTTTTACAGACCATGAAATCAAAAAATATGAAAATCAATAAATAAAAAACCCTAGACCTTCACCAGCATAATATTTATTTGTTTCAAAATTGGGTTGTTTTTAGTTTGGAGAAAGTGTTGATCAGAAGACAAAAAATGAATCGTGGAAAAACGAGTGTTTGTATAATGAGCCTAGTTTGTTGTCAAAATATACTTGTGAAGTTTTTTTGATAGAATGGGTTTTGATCGCGTTCGATAACGTTGGTCTACACTACCTGGGTGGTCGTAATGAGAAGGCCAATGTAAGCAAACGTGATTAATCCCCTAATATTGAATATGGGTACTTGTATGAAACATTCTACATGTATATATTAATAACAAGGCCTGTAGTAATTTTCTAGGTATTTAAACCTTGCCCGTCTTTCTGGCCTCATCTGCTGGGCCTGTTTTCTTATTTTTGTTATTGCCACATGGCTGTTTAACAATCATTTGGCAGATTGTGTGTTATGCTGTTCTTACTACCAAAAAAGGGATTAATTTAGGGCCCTGTCCTTTTCTCTATTGCAAACATGATTTTTGATAACCTTTTATGTATATGTAAAGTAAAGTGTATTTAAACCAAGGACATATATTTGGGGAGTTATTGAATAATATGAAATTGGTTAAAATAAGTTGCGACTCGCTTATTTAGGAATTTATAATAAAGCCTCACATTTGTAATTTAAATAAATCTTCCAATCTACAGGTACGTCTGGTATGAAGGCTATAAATTATTGACATAACGATATTCCCGTATCAGTCACATAGAAACATCAATGAGAATCACCGTGTGTAGGTTGAAAAATTATATGCATCCTTGTATGCAATAGTAGTTAAAAAAGGAGTACCAGCGGTAGTATAGAAAAATGCCATAAAACGTTCATAGGTGTATATCTTTTCATAAAAATAAACAAAAAGTCGGGAAAGATAGAGCCCTTTTTGAAAGTGCCGCATAATAAAATCTGGACAAGTGCATATATCTTAATTAATGTGTCAATGACAAAATATGTATCTAGAAAGGCATATTTAATTACGTCAAAAAAACAAAAACACAAAAAACCAACCCTATGGTCTACTTTATTGCCATTCCAATGGTGGCTTATTATTTCTTTTGACTTAGATCAACGTCGGCCTTTTTCTATTATATTAAGTCTGAAAGCAAGGCATACAGGTGCTTAAATGAACTGTCTTGACGTGAAAATTTTGAATCTTTAATCAGCAATAAGACTATAGTATTCAAATTAGAACAACTAATATTGCGAATAGCACTGAGAGAGTTATAGGGCTAGGGCAACAAGAATGTAGGCCTACATTGATTTACAGGAACATCACTTGAATAATTAACAGAGAGTACTACGTACAGGTCTGAACAACTAGCCACTTCAATTTTGTTTTATTTCCTTTTTGGTAATAATAGGCCTTTTGTTAGCTTTATTCCATTTAGACAAGATCCAAATGTTAGGCCTATACAATGCTTAGCATAGAATCTGATAGCTAATATAATCTGGACTTGTACATACGTAACTCTCTTGGTCTAGGCCTACATGTAGACCTATAGATACTAAATTAAATGCTAACTGTAAATAGTAACAGGTTTGGTTAGCTTTTCTGGTGCGCGCATGACGGTGCCTCATCGTTGACTTTAGGTAAGTGTACCTTTACAAATACTAAATACGAAAACGCTATGCATTTTTATGCCACTGGCAATAATTATGTAACTTACATTGATCTTAGGACCATAATGTACGATGAGAAATCATTTAAAGTGTTTGTTAGTTGATAAAAATACACAAACCTTTCTTATTACATAGATGGCTTCCCTCTTTGACAGCTGCAGCTACTCATGAAAACTGAATTGATACTGTAGAATATCCACCTATGTAATTATGTTGCAAAACTCTATCATAGCCCTTGTCGGGAAAAAACTCCTATGTTATAACAAAGATTACATAGGATGCTTTCCCTGTCGGGTAATTTCACTTATGTAAAGATGCATCATACACAGTTGATTTTGTGCTTTACATAGGTGATTTTGACTGACAAGTGAAAATCCTCCTATGTAAGTTGGAAAATTACATAGGTGGTTTTTTCCTTCATTCATTTTACATAGTAAGTGTTTTAGAAATTGACTCTTCATAGATAATAATAAGCTGACCTTGAGAACCAAGACCAGCAGATGCCGATGCCGATGCCTAAGGTGATGGTCTATCCAAATCTACCGATAACTCAGTTTTGCCAAATATGTCACATAGGGGGTTTTCCCTGACAGCAACGATATTGTAAATCTGTTACGCGCGTCTAAAGTTAGATTTAATTTTTATCATAGCACAGCTGTGCATGTTCTATACTGTGAGATTACACAGATCTATTCCTAAACTTTTTATCAACATGAATCAGTCAAGCCAGGGTATGTCCTGGTGTCTTCCGTGCCCTCAAATTAAATTGTACATGTGAACTGCATAAAAACATCTGGGAGGTATGCCTAATGGAAGGTGTCATTTTAATTTTGATCTTAGATGTTAGACTGTTTTCTTTGTATTAAATTGCCATATTTTAACAGCTCGATCCTGCCACAGTGTTTTTTTAGTGTCTGTCTTAATTTAAAGTCAAAAATAACCTTCCTGTCTGATGCAGTATATCCCATTCTTATGACAATCCATGTGCACATAAAGCTTAGCCTTTATGCCTGACATATCACGCCCATTTATTAGGTAGGCCTAGGCCTACATGTATATTTGGGGAAGCCATCAAGAGATGTGTGCAGGTGATGAAGAGATCAAAACAATAAAGTCTTGGACGTGTTCTGTTCAGTTTGCTATTGCCCAAAATCTAGGCCTATGTACCAAACGTGTGCCTGCAAATTAAATAACCATAACACAATTTAAATCATTCAGATCAAGTGTTGATTTGTGTACAGTGGTCTCCCAAACAGAGGATATTCATTAAAGTTGTCATCACTCAGCTGTATGGAATAAGAATGGACATGCACATTTTGAATTTGAACAAATTATGCAATAATCAAATTGGGATTTGATAAAGACAGGGATATGTTCTGGACGAATTATTCTGCTAACCTACGATACATTTTGTCAGTGACAATGACAGTGAAAGTGACTGGAACACATACACATTGGGAATAGAAATTCATCAATGGACTTAGCTTGATAGTTTCAACTTTGATACATGGACAATTTTGGTTTGTGCGAGATATACAAACTTGTTTTGAATTTGATAATGCCTATGTATTGGAATTGAAATTTTTAGGTACAAGCTGGGGTTGGACTATAACTGACCATGGGCACTGGTGTGTCTGACCGTGACTCTGAGACTGCCTGGTGGGTTGTTGTGTGGAACTCTGACATGACTGCTGAAAAAAATCCAAATCATGACATCTCATCCCACATTTAATGTCACACTTCTTGCTTCCAGTTACAAAAACAAGTCACAATATTGTAAAGAATAACTATGATCAGTTACAATAATTTTAGTTATTGTTTACAGGGTGAACTTTTTAGTCTACCATATGGTCTTTATGGAGCCTATTAGAGGTCACATGCATGGTAGGCCCTATGACGTCTGTGAACACCAACAAACAATTCCAGTTCCATAATCAACATGATGAATGGCCATATATATGCATTGGTCGGACAGGAAACTTCATGATTAATCATGCTTTCCGGAATCTTAGGTACAGGTTTATCTTGAATACCAGTACTGAAGTTTTCAAGCTAACAAACTAAGCAAAGCCAAGCCGCCCAAGGTGGAATATTTCTCTCGTGTGGGTGGGCGACATTAAAGGTATTTGTTCATTCCATGCCCAAGCCGTCGGTGTATGCGACAGATTGTAAAGTATCCATAGGCATATGCATCTATTGAGCAAGATATTTTGCTAAAACTTTAAATATTATAACTCTAATTGATATTATAGTGCAAATATTTACCTGCTTTATCACAGCCGCGTAGACTGTCACTGGCGCTGGCGTGCTCGTCTCAGGTTTCCCCCGTTTGATGTCATCAAAATTGAATCACCCACAGATAGCGCTAGATTCTGGATAGATATATATGATGCAAGGTCAATACTTTGATTCAGAAGTTGTACTCGTGCGACCTAGTAGGCCTTAGTTTCAGTACTAGATCCTACACCTATAACATATGGCATAACATTCGAATTGACCTGTAGCCACAGGTGCTTGTAGGCCTAACCCATTGTCTTAAAGCCTAAAAAAATAATTTCTTGCTTCCTGTCACCCAACCGACCATTGTTTTGTGTTACGACCCAAAAGATTTGATAGCGTGATGGAAAAAAAATAACATTACTCCCAACTAACTGACTGACTGACCCTCTTCCTACCGGAATTCAACTTTTTTTTTCAAGCAAATTACGTGTATTCTACCCAGCGATGGTTCTGATGGAATAAAACATGGAAATTAGGCAACTAAATGCACCAAGTTGTGCACATTGTCCTACAGCTTCGCCGGTGAGCGCTACTTCACAGTGTTGTGGCTACAGGTCTTTTACATAGTAGGGAGAAAATAGCAAGGAGTGGTATCAAAATGCAGAATGGGTTGGAATGGAGTATCAAACTATTTTAATTCTGACCTTTTCCCATGATACCAGGATCGATTTAAAGTCGAGAAATAAGTATTTTTTATCAAACTTTGTCAAATGTAACCTTTTTATGCAGGGAATTATCATATGTTCCCATGTGATAAAATAGTGTTGGATGCCATTCCAATGGGTTCCGCAGCTTGCGTTTCGGGTTTTTACTACTTTCCAGCTAGCATCACGGTAACCCAAGATTGCAGAACCCGGAAAGAAGGCCTCAATGCAACCAGAGGCAAATTTGCCAAGTAAACAAATTAGCAGTGCTCATTTGCATCCTCTGAGTCGGAAAGTAATTCATTGTGAATAAGCCTGAATAAAGCTCCAAGCGTAATTGTATATTTTTCATCTTCAAAATCTATAATTTAATCGGTTTGGAAATGCAACATAAGGGATTCTTAGCTTCGATGTTATTCCTTTGTTCATATTCTGTCATTGGTGGTCATATGAGGCAACTGCTTTTGAATTTCGTAGTTCATGTATAGGTGAAGGAGTGCACCTGATTGAACAATCGCTTTGTTAATTCAGAACATGTGATCCTTCCCGCGTATGTAAATCTCTTTTTTTTCTACCGTTTGACAGTTAACGTGACCATTCCTGCGTAGTTCATTCTGCACTTTGTCGTTGACCATACAGGATGTGCCAAGTAAACAATTTAGCAGTGCTCATTTGCACCCTCTGAGTCTGAAAGTAATTCATTGCAAATAAGCCTGAATAAAGCTCCAATCGTAATTGTATACTTTTAATCTTCAAAATATGTAATTTCATCTGTTTGGAAATGCATATTTATTGGAAAAGAAATGTTGATGCTTTGGCAAGTCTGAAATCTCTTTGCCGTCATTGTTGGGTTTGGAATGAATGAATATGGATCAAGTGTTTCTGTACTATTTGAAAATTACTTCATTGGCTATGTTGTGCTGTGGGCTTTGTTCTCCGACTCATAGTTATAGTGGAGGTAGGGTATGTTTATAATGTTCCAGATTCATAAATATCACAGAAACGATGTAGGCCTACTTTACTCTTTTACTTTAAACTTAGCTGACTGACAAGTCGGGAGAACTAAAAGGTGATAGGCCTAACAGGTCTCTTTTTATTTTTGGCAGAAGAAATGAGATTTGTCTTTTGGGTGGTCAGGCCTATACATTTTGGAAAAAGAACTAGTGTCTGCAGCTAATGATGAATATTTCTAAGGTTGAGAGGACCGGTTTAAAATCACCAGTTGCCTTTTATGGGTGACTGCCTGTCTCAAGTCAGGAATGAAATTTGTTTCTTCACATTGGTATTGGAAAAGAAATGTTGATGCTTTGGCAAGTCTGAAATCTCTTTGCCGTCATTGTTGGGTTTGGAATGAATGAATATGGATCAAGTGTTTCTGTACTATACATGAGGGGTTCTTAGCTTCTATGTTATTCCTTTTTTCATATTCTGTTGTTGGTCATATGAGGCAACTGCGTTTGGATTTCTGAATGCATATATACGTAAACGAGTGCACCTGATTGAACAATAGGTGATTAATTGAGAACATGTGATCCCTCCCGCATAGTGAATCTCTCTTTTTTTCTACCTTTTGAGAGTTAACATTTGACCATTCCCGCGAAGGTCATTCCGTACTTTGTCTTTGACCATACACGACGTGTCTCCATGTTTCCTTTTTTTTTTGGATCTCCAAGTCTTTTTGTCGATTGAATTATGTTATGGACTGTAAATTTTGTGCGTTGGAAAGTTTCGATACAAACGTTACCAGTTGTGAGCTTTGTATCCAGTGCCATCATGTGTAGAAGATGCAGACAGAATTTGTGACCTTTGGTAAAACTGGATTACAGAAAACTGCATGAAGGTGCATAATCCAGTGATAGTGAAGACCACGTGGATCAAGTTGGTTCTATACCGAACTTTTCGGATCAGGAATGTCATGATTTGCGTGGTGCAGTTGGCGGTCTTGAACCTGTAGCAGAGAAAAATTCGGCTCATTAGTTGGTCCAGACGCAAAAAGGTTGCAAACGATCTCCTTTAAACCTTTACTGTCTGTCACGAATTGCCCATTTTACCAAATTTGACCTACTGAATTTTCTAAAAATGATTTATTTAAAAAAATTTATAAAAAATTGACTGCACAAAGTATATATCATTTTAAAGCTTTGGTGATGGGGCTTTTAAGAGTTGTAGTTATAGCCATCAACTTAATTTGAGGTCATTTCAAGGTCATCTGGTGACCTGAATATAGGACACGGATACAATAATAACCAACATTTGCATTAAATTTAAACTTTTTTACTCCCCAAAATTAAATTTAAACCTTTTTTACTCCCCAAGACCCAAAATATATTCAAGATAACCATATTTCTGGCTCCGATAGCTGAAATAGACCTGAACCTGTAAATTGAAGCAAAAAAAAAACATGGTACTAACATATTTCCATTGTTGACCTTGGCCTTTCCACCACAATGATAAGCGCATTGTGTGTGTTCATGCACATACAATCGCAGTATATGATACATATTTATGATACAAATTATAATGTTGTGTTAGCTACAAGCCTGCATGCTTGCATTACAAATACTACATCAATGTTAATTTACAGGCTCAGAAAACAGTGTGGCATATAGTTTTATGAAACATTATTGTTTAAGGGCATTTCAAGGTCAAAGGGTACTATGATATGACAACATAAATATATGCCATTGCCAAATGTGCCATGACATTACATACAACGTTGCTGTATATTTTCTATGCAGTTAGCCTCTGGCTCCTTAGCAGGGACACATGTCAATTTTAGCACAATAAATGTATAATTATTCACACTTGATTGCTAGCAAAGTAAAATAAAATGCATTACCATATATGATAATCTGAATTGTGCTTCCACACACAGATAAAAACGTGCTCATAGTGTAAAAGGTCAAATATTTGGGCTGGGATCCCGAGATTTATCATACTGGTTGAAAGAAAATGAAGCAATAGTACAAAACATACACCAAAAGTGGGTAAAATATCATCTTGTATGTTAAGTGTAATAATTTTAACTACAATTGCCATGATCAAATAAATATTCTATGTTGGGGGGGGGGGGTCTATCAATAAATATACATGGGGTGGGGTAATGGAATGGCTCGAGGTGGATAGACAACTGTCTTCACCTATTGCCAGCATATGTCATGTGCCCTCGCTGTCCTTGCATGAAAACATGCTACTCTGAAAAAAAAGAGCTAAATCATGTTCATCATGTTCACTTGTACATTTCTAGCTATAGCCCACACCCATCTACTCTAGATAAAGCAGGCAAATGCATGTCCATTCAGTTCTTATTCCCATGTTGAAATTGTGTCCCTGTTCAGTGTCGCTTGTTGTTAAACTCGGCTGAGTGCCAACGGGCAAAACAATTTCTGTCCAGCTTCACACACAGATACACTTTGGCACAAACTGCATTGCTGCACCTCCAGCTGATCTTCACTTGTTATGGTTTCCCACTTGCCTCCTTCTGTGTAAGGAAGCAAACCCGACAGTTGAACCTCCCATCAACAGCCACAGGTACATGTGCTGTGAGGTAGCTTTGGTGTGGTGGGAATACTGCCTTGTCAAAGGTTGGCACCTCCTCTGCGTCTTCAATCCCAGCCAACTGCCTCACAAGTTCCTCCCTGAACTCCAGGTGACTATACTCTACAAAGTGTGACAAATACACATTCAATTATAATGATTATCTCCCAAAGCAGTAACATATTCCTACAAATAAAACATTAAACTCAGGGTCAGTCTGCACCTTTGAGCAACATGATACCAGTAATGTAAGAATCCTATCAACCTGATTCCTGAAAGATTTCCTTATTTAACAGAATTTTTTTCATTAGCTTGAGTTATCTATTTAGGCTATTAGTACATTTTTTTTTGACAGAGACTGAGATTACTGAAGATCTGGCAAAATCTTGCACATTTTTACATAAAAAATGTTTCTGAATACAACTACAACTTACTTCCCACATTTAAAATTAATTTAATGGAGCATGCTATTCACAATATGTAGGATGTACATTAACAAAAAAAAAATTAGTATGAGATTTATGGATAACATATTTAAATAACACATTTTTGTAATTTTCTTTTTTGAAAGTTACAATGTAGAAATGTGTTTGTAACCTGACATAATCTTTTTGCTGTTTCTATGTAATAACTTACGTGCGCTCCGCTGGAGCTCTGGAACCTCTGGATGCAGATTCCTCCATGCCTGAAAGAGCAGATAGCTATTTAGCACTGCAACATCAACCATGTGGAAGAACAAAGTCTTCCACCACCTCATTGACTTGATTAGCAAGTTGTATGAAGTTAGAAGCTGGTCGGATTTGTCTACTCCACCCATGTACTGGTTGTAGTCACGAGTAACTGCCGGTCTCCTCACCAACCTTGTGCGCCACTCCTCTCCAACTTTGATGCGGCGACGTACCCACTCCGCCTCGGTAGCCTTATGGGCTGAAGAACAAATGGTGACCACCTAAATGTAAAAGGAAGAACGGGAGATAACTTTAAGTTGCAACTTGCAACCACAATTAAATACTGTGATTTGCTTTCTTAATGAATCAGAGTACAATAATGAATTAATTTTAGATAATATGGTGAAATCAATTATCTACTTTTTTCTTACTTTACAAAAATGAAAGAAACTCCTGAATCTACATGTCAATTTCAATACATGGTGAAAAAAAGTTCAAAAGTATATACAGTGTATAATGTTTCTCATCAGATGTCTTAATATTTCGTATATTGAATTGGGTTTTCAATATATTCATGTGAATGTCCAACTCACTTTGTTGTCCTTCCACTGCAGGTATAACACCTTTCCCTGTCTAACGAAGCGCATATTCCCCCGCTCTGACTTGTTCTTCCACTCTACATCTTTCAATATATCAGGGAAGTGCCGCCTGTTGACCATTGAAGTACCACAGGAGAGAAATCCAGTTCTGTATAACTCTTCAATCAGAAACGTGGAAGTAAAGAAGTTGTCGAAGTACACCCTATGAAAAGAAAGTAATCTGAATTCATATACATGTACATGTACAATGTATATATACAAGCTACACTGAATTTGACTGGCTGCACCAAAATTAAACACTTGAAGATAACTTACTATTAAGATATTTTATTCTGCGAGTTCTTTTTCCAATTAGTGATCCAGTTGTCTTCTCAGCACAAATATTATGGGCTAATGCCCTTAGGACCCATTCTAACCAGGGTCATGGGTGTACATGTATAACTAACTTCATTTGGCCAGTATTACTTTGAAATTATATGTATGCGAAGGTCTGTGAATAATGATCTCATCCAAAGCCCTAGTGAGATGCTTTCACCACACAAGTTTCATGAAAGTACCTCAGTTTGTTCAAAAGTTATGGCATCCACAACGTGCATGGACACACAAACATGACAATACATACACCCTTCAGCTGAATGGGCCAAGGAGGTAAAAATGTTTCTTCACACAAGATTTGTATTACGTGAAATGTATTATGTTCAGTTTCATGCTTAGGTACATTGTATGTTTTACTAGCAGTACGAAATAACATTCACTAAACACTGTGTCATGCTGTTGTGGCATTTTCCACATACGTGTACACTTATACATACTGGTAGCCTTGGTGTTGCAGATGTTGGCAAAGACCTGTGACTACATCAAACCCCAGGCCATGTTCACTAAGATTGTTATGTCTTCCTGTGTATACACTGGAATTGATTGAAAAGTGTCATGCCTATTTGAATATAATGCCTACATATGTACACATGAAATTCTTTTAAACATTTTATCCAACATGTAGTTTACAAACTAGGAAAACATTAAAAAACACATGAACATGTTCAACTAAATACCAATCACTAACATTTGTCACATACCTTGCCATGCATTTATATTTTCCCCTGACACAACTGCATGCAGAGTTTCCCCAGAATATCTTGACAGAATAGACAAATTACCAGATTTAACCAAAACTGAACAAATTTCAAGAATTACAATCCTATTCTGCAATAGTTTATAAGGGAAGCCAAAATCACAGCCCTACAATGTAGAAAGCTGTAGGGAGGACCCTGCACTGTGTACAAATTTCACTTTTTGGTTTGAGAGTTTGTGGGTTGAGATTTGCCATGGGAAAATGATACAGACTCACATTGAAACCTTCCATTCATGAATAAAATTAGGAATATAGTTATAAGAGGCCCATAAAAACTAATAACACCTGGGGATTCAGTTGTTACATCTTATTTGCAATATACTTACCTAGGTGTAGGATGAGGGATCTCCAACTAGTAGCCATCAGATTATGCATATCAACAGATTAACAGTCCACAATAAACACCAGCATCCTTTGGTTCAAAATAAACAAACAAATGCAACAACATACATCTTATTATATGCTTGTAAAACAACTCTCTTGTCCAATACATTGCTCCATAACCATCAATATGTAAATAAATTATAGAACTCTAACATGTATAACATATTTTGTAACAAGCAATAGTAACATGAACACATTGAATACTAAACACAACCAAAGTTACACAAGCAATAGCTTCTCTAACATTTCAAAATGGATTTTCAAGTTTGTAACAGCTGATTCATTTCAATGGAGGGCATTTTATTGCTTCTTTCTGTCTAACTCCTGTCTGTGTATAACTAAATAGATGTTTCAGTTTTTCTCTGTGCTAATTGTACTCACTCAAAGTTCAAAGTGAATTCTGTCTTGGCTTCACATATGCACCACAGTTTGAAGCCAAATCTAGTTGGTTCATTCGGTACAAACTGCCGTATGCCTGAACGACCATTGGACTTTACCATCCTCTCATCGACAGATAACTCTGCTGCTGGCTGATAAAGTTCCTTGCACTTCATCTTCATGTGATCAATCAAAGGCCTAATTTTGGTCATGCTGTCATCCTGGTTTATCTGCTAGGATCAGATACATGCAGCATCCCAAGGAGTGCCTTAAATCTGCAACACACAGACAACCATATCATATGTACATGTATATTGTTGATATAATTATTGTGTCATAATGCTACACACAGAGCACAGTATCATAAATCATCAAACAAACTGGTAACACCATCATTGTGTCATAGAAAAAAAATGATGTTTCATGGATCCATGAAAGCAGATGCAGAGTAATAGAATTATATAGTTCAGTATATGAATAGGTGGAAAAGATATTCGACAAAATGTTAAATGAACATGAAATAACTTAACAGTCCACAAAATTAACAGATTCAGGGGTTTTGGGTTTTGGGGTTTTTTTGGGGGGGGGGGGAATGCAGATAAATGGTCATTTACCTCTCTGTTAACATATTATGCTGAGCCCTTAGCCATGCAATAATTGGAATTTACTGATTCAGGTGCAACAAGGAAATTGTTTTTTGTTTGTTTGTTTGTTTTTTTTTTTTTTTTTGTTTTTTTTTTTGTTTTTTTTGTTTGGGGTGGTGGTGGTGGAGAAGTAAATAGTCATTACCTCTCTCTTGACATGAAACGCCGTGCCCATAAACCATGGTACCGAGTGCTTGTGGACCAATATATGTGCAGATCAGGAACTTTTACCACCCCCATATAAATGATACAAGCTATAAACTTGAACATCTCCACCGTTGTGTCGATCCAACTTCCATCTTTGTTTGCGTAACTGGTAGGATATGCAACCATGCATACACATTTGTGTTGCCCACTATGAGCTGAAAAGGACGTTAAAACCACCATAAGAAGTCTGGAAACCATTTTTTTCTGTTTTATTATGAAGTTTGTGTGCTACTACTTTTGTACTAGATTTTATAAATTTATACTATTTATTACTGGTCCAAAATACCAAGAACGATTCAATTTGATCACACTCAACGTCTGGTCAGAAGTAACATATGGCATGTGTACTTTAGGCCAACATTTGATATATGATTATATCACATGTTTCAACAATTGATAGCATTTATAAAAAGAAATGTCATAAAATGCATAATCATAATTAAAAAGTGTGTAACTATATATTAATCAGCAAAATGAAAGGCATAAAGTAACTGATGAGAACGCAATGTCCTCCAAATTTTCCACTTCAGCCTTCTGCTATTTTGAACACTTGGACCCAATGGCTCAAAAAATTATTTACACCTTTTCTTTCCAACAGGAAAAGATAAATTTTGTAGCTCACTTGTATGATCTCAATCCCCATGAACAGCATAAAGAAGTCCACAGCTCTAACAAAATTTGCCATGTTTGCCCTTGTGACATCTGCCAGCTGTGGCCCAGGCACTCTGTTTGGTGCAAATGTATGGAGGCGATGCCTGACTTCATCTGCATCATTGTAGCCCTTGAAGTTGAATGTCCTGTAAAAAAAAAAGTGACTCTTTTGACCATATTTACAGGTAAAAATGAGATTGATACTATTATACATCACTAGTTGTCAATAAATACATGGAACCACATACCCTAGTTATTCTGATGATCTCAGTTGTTGCACCAAATATGTCAAACATAAACGCGAGGAGTATCCTTTATGAAGCTGCAGGTTTCAATAGGGTGTCACTCCATTATCGCCCACTTTGCTGCTGATCGTGACTGCAATACTTTAGGTTTATTCAAACAAAAAACACAAACAAACCACAGAAACTTGTCACTTATCACCTAGTTTTACATATTAGTCAGGTATACTTGGTGGGCAGTATGCAAAAAAGCCTCTCAACATACCTGTGTTCTGATGCACGTTGATCCTGGTTTGGGCTCCTGCTTTTATCTGTTGCCACTACCATTTCCTCATCACCAGACTCGTTATTTTGATCACTACTGGCCATTAACTCGCAGTCTAGAACATCCTCTTCGTCACTAGACATTCCATCATCAGATTCAGGAAGTTGGAATTCCTCGTCCTATCATCGTAGCCTAGGAGATTGCCCCAGACAGGAGGCACTGGCTTCGAACCCTGTTTATTTAGGGGTGCTTATCTGATAACTTGGCGTTAACTTTAACAATTCCAAATGACACCACTCAAACGATCAACATATATTGAAAAACTCTACATGATCCTACAAAGGCCATCCATGCGTTCTTCCAGTGCCTTTAGTGACCTTCATGCCATGTCAGGGATCTTGCTGATTGGCTGAAATCGTACAAAAAACATCTTGACATTATGTCAGAAAAGCAGTTAAAGCGACAAAAATTGAGGCATCCTGTAAGGTTTTTCTCAGATACACCAACGGTTGAGTTGCGGCAAGGGTGGAAAAATTCATTGGTGAGTGACAAATATGAAAAAACAAAATCATCCATGCAAGAAAAAGCTCTGTATGAACCTGTCTGTTTTGTAGAAGAAATGCATGTTCCTGACCGGCTCTGTCAATTCAACAAAGATAGCGTATTTTTATTATTTATTTTTTTATTTATTTATTTTTTTTTGTTTGAGGGCAGCACTTCGCATTTCCAGTGACTTTAATGTGATACTGCCCTGGTAGGTCACATACAGTTGTTGAATTTTTGTGGAAAGTGGAGGCAGACAAATCAAAGGACACTGACTTAACTCAGACGGCCAGAATTATGGCTGCACGCCAGCCTGAATTGCCTGTCTTCCATACAAGCCAGATATAAACTTATTTCAAATGCAGGTACTTTCAAAATTGTGTCTTTTATTTTCGATAGTTCATGTTCTGTCAACTGTTATTTCCTCCAAAGTGCACAATTCTTAAACTTAACATTTATCTATTTTATACACACGATATCCTTGCATTAAAACATGAGTCATATCCCAGTGTTCAGGACAAAAATTGTAGCTGGTACAGGTCGTCACCCCCTTTTGATTTTCACTGTCAGATCACAAGTATAAATCATTTTTAATTCATTTCGAAGACCCCAAGTTGTCAAGAAAGTGTTTTGAAAGTCATTTAATGTATTATGACCTTAAAATATCCTTCTTAACAAGCCTTAAAATAAAATAAAAAAAGTGTAGGGGCAAGCAAACATGCATTTTAGGCAACATTGGGTGGTGTAAGAACAAATGCCATTTATTAAAATTACATGCATATTGTCTGCATTTAAAGTCACATTAGAAATAAACAATATTGAAGGCATCACGGCAATTTGGTAGGGCAACTGCCAACTGGCACTTAAAACATTTTTTCTGACTGGCACCTGGAATTTCAAGTCCAGGCCTAATGACCAGGATTGAGTGGAATGAAACTTAAAATCTTTCTCTGTTAGGTATTCCATGGTTACAAAAATACAGCCCAGCGTCATGGATGTATTTAAGTTTTCTGGCCCAAATATCCAGTAAGGAAAAATGTTCTCACAAAGACTATTATCAATAATATCCAGGGCTCTACAATTCTGTTTTGATGCTGCAGTTCCCAAGGCTAGTACTTAATATATGGAATTGTACTAGCCCCTTGTTCCAAACCACTTGCCCTCCATACACACACAATTTAGGAAACCAAAACTAACGGTGGCCCCGAGGGCAATTGCGTTGGATTTTTATCAAGCCTTAATCAGAATTTGACTAGTCCTGGGCTAGCAGACATGCAAATTTTAGCAGACATGCAAATTTGTCTGAGACGTGCATAAATTTTTTGATATTCAATACAGATCACAGCTGCTGATGAGAGGTGGCATGGCAAAGCACATCTGTCAGAATGTTTATCATTACCAGACCTTATCAGGCAAGCCACAGATAGATGTCCTGCTGATACTGCTTTACCATCAAAACGTTTCATACGACTGCAGTTTGCTCCTCGCAAGCCTTACACACATACAGCCGAGAACTTGACTCTCTGACCCCAAGTGCAGTACAAGATTCAGGTAATTTAAATATTAAAACAATAAACTTTTTTGATACCAAACTTAATCTAGCACGTTGAGTTGTTTGAAAGTGGAACAGGAACTGTGGCCTTGACAGCTATGCCATATCAGTGGAAATGGAAGGCTAGTATTGGTGTTTAAAATACAGGAATACATTGATTTATAAAGTTGACAATTTATTAAGGTATGGTGTGTATTTAGCTGTGATTTTGTTGTCTAAGTTGTATATCCCCAGAAAAGAAAACAAAACTATATTTTAAAATGTCTTTTAAACACCAGAAGTGAATTAACCTGCCCAAAGCCTTTCTTTGAAAAAAAAAGGTTTTACTTAATGCTCCTATTGGCCAGAATATTCTTGATACTGCGAATGTGATATGACATGGATGCCATATCTTGAACTAGTTGCAGTCGTTTCTTACAAAGCTGAATGGTTCGCCTGCATCTTTAGTTCAAGGGTACCCTTTTTTGTCTTTCCAATTTTGGTCAAAAACTGTTCTTCTATTAATGAAGTTAGGAAAAAAAGGCATATGCCAATCCATCTTTGAAAGACGCATGGGGTGAAGCTGTGAAACCGCCCAGACTGGAAAAACGTTTTCAGTGTATCAGCTGGAAGGAAAAGCCAGTATGTATCCAGGTTGTGCACTTGTCAAAATCGACATGCATTACTGATACGCTAGTCAATTATTGTACACCTCCACAGAGTCCTCGGACATGAAAAATATAAAATGCACAAGCTTCATTTAAATCTGGACTAGTGTCGGTCTGTTTTATGTATAGTTTATTAGATAATACCAGAATGTAAACATTGTAAATATTTAGTCCAAACCTCAATATTTACTATTTGCATTAACAATGCTTACCTGGGGACTGTGTGCCCTTGTTTTTCTTCTTGTGTGAGGTCTTTCATTTTCATCTCCTGCACAAAGGGAGTAACTCGTTTCTTTTTTCGTTGGGAGGCTTGTTGTGCTCTCCACTGTGCATGTTTTCTGTCATTTTGGTTTTTCATCATTTTGGTTTTCCAGATAGTTCCCCAGAAAAGTGTTTTGCGTTGATGCCATCTTTTTTGTTCTCTTCCTTTGATTTCGTCACACTTTATGGGACATTCTTCCTTCAGTTTTTTCCCTGTATAGCGTAGCTTTACTAGTTTTTCTTTGCTTCAGCAGTGAACTACCTTCGCCTGCCTGTTCTTCCTTCAGTTTTTTCCTGTATAGCGTAGCTTCACTAGTTTTTGTTTGCTTCAGCAGTGACTACCTTCGCCTGCCTATGCACTTCTAAGTGTCCATTTAAACTTCACTGTTGGTTCATCAGTTATTGTCTGTTATTTAAAGCAAACTGCATAAGATGCTAAGGATGCACTACATGCCATGCTACTGGCTAAAGAAGATTAGTACCTGGAAGCAGAAAAAAGGACAAAAGCCACACTTATAAGCCACCACCACTTGCACATGCTTTACCCACATACTAGTAGCTATTTCTAGACTATAGTCTTATATGCTGTAAGCTTCTGTGGGTTACCTGCAATGGCCTGTTTCTGACTTACATGGCCATGTAACTGGTTCTAGTTTTGGCCAGCCACGTATATGGGAAACATGGTTTTCATTTAAACTTTTTCAAATGTAATTTGCAAATAATCAGTTACATGTAACCGTGCAAGTTTCCAGACAGACTAAAGGAAACACAACTATATGTACTATCACATTTCATGTTCTGCTGCTTGCATTTGAGGGTGTCTCATATGCACACACACACACACACACACACACAGTGTACGAGCAGGAACAGCTAGGCTGACACAATATATTAATACTATTATCTACATTATAAGCATTGTAGGCTTGAGCAGTATATGTATATGTATGTTGGAGCTACTCTGGTAAACTGGCACCAACACATGCAGAGACACACATTGGAAAATTGTAAAACAACCACAGCATGCATGCACATTCTGGATCATAGTTGTAGTTATTGTGTCCAATGTTTATCCACTCTGAAATCATGAAGGTATTAAACAAGCATATGGAAAACAGTAAAGTGTGTATTCTAATTTTGCCAAGTGGTGATTTTGTTACATGTAAGATATATACTAGACAACTGCTTTTAACACGTTTCTCCACAATCACATAATCACCTCCTTCCATATGCAAATTTACTGGTCACGTGACTTCAATATGCAAAGGAGCTGGGCTCTGTAAGATATATACTAGACAACTGCTTTCAACACGCTTCTCCACAATACTGCATTTGTGACAACTAAAGTGTGACCAGGTGCACCAGTTCACTTTTTTCAGCTTTTATACCTTATTTTTATCTAATTGATCATGAGCAATACTTCATATGTAAATTAGTCTCATCATGTGACCAAAACCCAAATGGCTGCCATGCTTGGCCAACAATCCTTGGTCCTTGCATGTCACTCGGCAAGGATTCTCCGAGATGGTATGAGACTCAAAAATGACTAATTCTAATATAGTTTTCTACAGAGGATAAAACGCATTATTATTTTCACTCACAATTTGTGAGAAAAGCTGATATCATTATAAAATTGACAGTAAATTGTAATATTTTAATTATATGCCCTTGTCTGCTTCACTGTCAAAGATGTTGACCTGATTTGGACTGGACAAAAGTGAATAATACCATGCACACTACAACACCCCATCTCCTCAACGTTTCCCATTTCAATTACAACATTTCATTTTTCATGTAAAGTGTACATCATATGCAAATTTATTCATTCATAACATGACGCAGAAAAAGATAGTGCAATGTTAGGCCTGCAGTAGTGTGGCCTTGCATGTCACTGTGCACGGGACTGCAACCTGGAAACATTATAACAAGTGAACATTCTCACGATATTATAAAACAATTTCATCACTGTCATTCACAATAGTTAAGCATATCCCATATGATTATATTATTTTGGCAATAAATTCTACTATTCAGATTCTTTATGCCATACTCAATACACAGTATTGGATAGTGTCACACACAAAACCATGTAATTTTTGAGCAAACTGATTACATACATGCAATGTACCATATATGCTGTCAGATATCACCCACTTCAACTTCAATTATCCTTTGGCAGTGTGGTATGTCTCACACCATGAATAACATCTATTTGTTGACATCCATCATGTATGAATAAGACAAAGTTTGATAACTGTTACCTGAATAATCAGGAGATGACATATTCAAAACCTTCAAATGCACATGTAAAAAGTACAAGTAAAACAATCTGACAAGGCAGTTAAAGGAACTTTGTAACTACTGCTTCTATATCATACTTTGATGTTTCGTTTTGTATGGCAAGTTACCTTATAGGTTAAGGAAGGGGGATGGCTGCTAAGGGATGTACCCCCCCCCTCCACCACCACCACATACACACATCATCCTGAGAGTAATCTACCATGCAAAGTAAAATGTCAGAGTATGATTTTCCCCCACTTCAACTTTCTCAAGACTTCCCTGCCAGAATAGTTATTGATTTACTACTATCACTCAAGTCTGGGCAATTTACAGCACTTATGTACCCTGTGTCTGGTGACTTTTTGCCAAATTCAGAATGTTGGACCCAAATTAATTTCTATCTATACTATTACTCCTTATAAAAACTATACATCTGCAAATTCATCGGACCAAATACTCTTGGATAACACTTCCACAGTATTAATGGATTAGTTAATATGTTTTTAAAAAATTTGTCCCACCACTAAAAGATATTGCTCAATATATTGCAATTAGTGACACAGAAAGGCAACTTCTTGCAGAGCAAGTACTGCCACTGCAAATTATACTAGAAGCTGATCAGGGACTGAAAACCCCTTTGCCAGGACGGATGGACAGATGCGTAGGTGACAACAATGCCCGTGGGTAGGTCAAGGTTTGACCTAATGACAAAGCTTTGGTGCATATGCAATGAGCAGAGATATGGCAAGGGCATTTTTCTTAAATGCAGCAGTGACCTAATTGTGACCCAGTGACCTAGTTTTCACTAGGTGTCTAAGGCATCCTTAGGACCAACTTTCATAAATAATTGGTGCAGCTACAATATAAAAATTAAGATTTGAAGATATCATGGTACTGGCATTTTTCTTTGATGCAACACTGTGAGATAACTGTGCAACCCAATAAACTAGTTTTCAATAGGCACCTGAAGTATCTCAACAGCCCCCTGTGATAAAAATTTGGTGTCTGTAAAGTGAGTATAATTGGAGATATCGCGTAAACAAGGCATGGACGGACAGCCGCGTAGATGACGACAATACCTCTCCGGCCTAGAAGGCCGCGAGGTAAAAATCTCAGCCCTTTAGTTGGTTACTCACTCATTCTTGTGGTACAAAACAAGACAGTTACGTACTCTGTTAAAGCACAAGGGTACATTACAAACATCACACTTGATGTACGTTTTCACTTCTTTGTTAAGTTTCTTGTACCACAGTTTGCAGTTTTTGATTTTGGAATTCCAAGATGGTACTAACTCATGGCTTGCCCTTAGAACAGTGGAAGAAACCATTGGAACCTGAGAAGACATTGACAGACCACCAAGTTCTCTTGCAAGCTCTTCAATAAAATCTAATTGCGAAAACCTCTTGAACCTCTGTGACTCAGGAATATCCCCATGCTGAAGTGACCAACACCTGAAAATGATGAGTGAATTTACTTTTGCAATATCAATCAAATGAAAAAATAAAGTCTTCCACCATTTCTTGGTTTTTCGCAAACAGTTGTATCTCCCAATCAGCTGATCAGATCTATCAACCCCTGACACATGTTTATTATAGTCGTGTACAATTTCTGGTTGCCATACCGTTAAACTCACCATTCTCCTTCACTCGTCTTTCAGTTTTTCCATATTTACCCATAACCTGATCATTTGAGGCAAGTGTGACTGGTTTGTTGTCCTTTCATTGACAGATCAGAATTTCATCCTGATGCACCCAACGCATGCCCCCTCTCGTTTCCCCTTTTGCCCACAGTTTTTGGCATTTATAGCATTGCCCACCTATAACTTGGAAGTTTCCTTTGTAAACATTAGGGGACCCTTTAACTGCAAATGATACAATAAATAAATGACATCACTGAAAACTGACTCTCGATATATACTTCAAGGACTTTAATTTTATCACTATCATTTTAGATTATATTGAAAAAAAAGAAGTCAAACAGTAGAATGTAATATAGTTCTTTATTTTTGAAAAAAAAATGAAAAGGAAACTACACTTTACAAAATATTTATATGATCTATAGTTTATTCCTCCAAGTAAATATTGCTGAAAATAAAGAGTATACAGATGTATTAATATAATACAAAACTATGTATTCCATGTAATATTCCATCTAATAAATGATGGAAAACTGTATGACATGAAGAATTAATGGAATATTACGATAGATAATTTAACAGAGATTCAGGACAAAGCTTGGTCCAGATCAACAGCTATCCTCGGCACAATTCGAGCGCATTGTGCACGAAGTGGACCGAGGATAGCTGTTGTCTCAGTGTTAAACTTCGAAGTTAAAGATACTCCCAGCTCTAGCAGTAAATTATCCTCACTATGCAAGTTGTTTTGCTATAATCTTAACTATACTTCCAATTTAAAATTGACTTACTCACTTAGGTTTAACTCTTTCACAACTTTCGTTTCTGTAATTCTGCTAGTATAGTAGTTGTAGTATGTACATGTGTGCATGGTCTTCAGTTCCTGATTCTTCATTGGACTATATCCAGGCAACTTATAACTTATGTAAACATCTTAATTATGCTCTACAATATGTACTGGACAGATTTTTCTGTTATGATTGTATTTCACAAGACGGGTGCCCTACACTGGGATTTCTGGGTCAACTAGGTGCAAACTTCACTCTTTGACGCACGGATCTGTTCAATCTAAACTGTATCGTTACAATATGCGCAGCAGTCATCTTAATACAAAAAATTTTCTAATTTTACGAAATTGACTTTTTTGCCGATACCTGTGACTATAGTATGCCCATTTGGACGACTTACCTGGGGCACCTGTCCATTTGCGTGTTGATGTGACACCTGGTGTTGTCGTGTTCACCGCCAGATGGCGCGCATGCTTCTGCAACAGTACGGCCCGAATCAGCCCTGGTGTGTGCAATAAAAAGTGTTCAACTACATGTGAAAGTATTCCACTCTTTGTTTTGTCTCAATTAATTCAAAAACACATTTGGACTTCGATTAATTAACAACCTTTTAAACTGATGCGATTGCATTTTATATGTGATGGAATATGGCAGCAAAATTGACATTTTCACTCATCCCTGTGTATTTACTTAACCTTTTTCCTTGGTTAGAAGTGTGAAGATTTGTTTCATATGATATATATTGAATGATTTAATACAAAGTAAATTTCTCTCTCTCTCTCATTGGCTACCTGTAGACAGTTGCCCTGCTCATTTTCAACATAGCTTGAACCCTGTCCATTTACTTTTCCGGCCTGATCTTGAGTTTGGAAAAGCTGGTGTCCTGCTTACAAAAATTGTAAACATTGCCAATGATGGTTTCTTTATCCATTTTGCGCTTGAAGATGATATATCGAACCCGACTGAACTAGTTTTGTTCCCAGGAACGTCTTCCGAAGACCTTGTTTACAAACTGCACAGAACGCTCCCGGGCCTTGGTGGGCTCCTGAGACGGGCATGATACAATGATGTCAAAAAATGGAAATGGTGGCTCTCTGAAGACTCATGACAATGAGCGATCCCTTGGGGAAATCCCGTCATCCGGGTCTTTTGGTGAGGAAAGCAAGGAAAACACAGCACCGCCCTGTTTGAATTGGGTCGATTTGTTCCGCTTCAATGACTTTGGTTCATGGGTCTGCGATTCCAGCACAGGATACGATATAAATTTCATAAGATGAGCTGGGTAGAGTAACAAGGTAACACATGATGTGTTCAAATATGTCTTAAGTGTTTATTTTGATTCCATACGGGACTCTAATGCCTATCTCAATTTTCAGTGGGACAGAGTATAATCCGTCGGGTGTGGCCACAGGGCTTCAGCTCGTCCATACTCTGTCCCATGTGATTATGGTTGTTAACCCTAATCACCCGAGGGAGTAGTGTTAACGACTCACACCGAGTGATATCGCGAGTTGTTAACAATACTCTCCCCTGTGCAGAGTTCGGATTTTTAATGGGGATAGCAGTTAAAGTCTGTGGGTGTAGCATACTCTGTGGCTCGCATTCCGGACTTTCTACGGGCCCAGGGGAGTAGCCCTATAAAAAAAAAGTTCTATGTGAGTTGACACAGGCGTTCTCAATTGGCGCTGCCCAGAATGTACCAATTGATGCGTTTAAACTTAAAAGAAAAAAAAAAAACGTTGTGATGGTAGCGAAGAATTTACCAGTCTATTTTTTTTTTCATTTCTGACATTTTTTTAAAGAAAGCACCACAGCACTGAGCCTGAGGCCTTGGCTTGCATTTAGGCCTATGTACCTACCTTTTCACAGCGTCTACTAGACTTACAATGCAAAGGCCTTTTGCTTTTTTTCCCTTCAGCACTTCGAAATTTTCCATCCAGCAAACCTCTGTTTTCCAAGTAAAAGTCAACAATCACCCTCTCCTCCAACTTGGAAAAGGTGGCCCGCACAATTATTTCACTTGCAGTTTCACTCTCCGCCATGATTGACAGTGATCTCAAAAACAAAAGACGCCGCAACAATCGTTTGTTTACACCGGAAGTTTATTGTTGCTATGCCCTTTTTACCCAGGGCTATAAAGAGTCGCTCAGGGCCACTTACAACGTTCAGAATTTATATAATCACTTGATTATAATCATAAAATGGTTTAGGAATAAAAATCATAATCACTTTGATTATATAATCAACTGATTATAAGATCAACTTGATTATATAGTCACTGATTATGATGTTCTAGAAATCGGCCCCCGATTTTTGACATGTTTGCTGGCTACCAGAACACATACGTGTAGTTGTAGTGTGCACCTCAACCTCATTTCCCAATTGGAACTCACTGCCTTCGATCAAATATTCATGTGCATCTGGAGAAGAGTTTGATGGTGCCAAACCTACGTCTGGTGATTCTACCTAAGTGTTTTCATCTAACTGCAAGTACAGATCACCTTATGCCTCCATCACTAACTGCAGCTCTTCTTCTTCCTCAATGATCAAGTCCACACATTCTCCCTCATTTTCCAAACCAAGTTTTCCATCACAAGAGTGAAAGGTTCATCAAGTTTGTTAGTAAAGGCAGATATATCTGCTATAGATGTTTTGCCTGCAACTAAGACAGCTGCTTTAGGAAAAATTGAAGTTGGGGAAACTGAAGAATTTTTCGCTATTTCTGGTTCACCACACGCCATAGCAGCTGAGGCACCAAGGTTTTCAGACATATCTGATTAATGGGACACTGTGCAGCGACGAAACTTCAGAAGGATATTTCACTGAGGCAACCAGATTATACAATGCAGGAGAAACAAGCACTGTGTTACCAAAAGTACCTGCTATGGAGGAAGTTGAAGCAGTTTTTTTCTAATGGTTGCAATGAAAGAACAGCTTCATCGTTGCATATATCTGCTGGGACAGGTGAATCTGGTGCAGCTGTAATACTCCTAGGCGCATGTTCGTCTGTGTCCTTAGAAATAGCTGCTATGGAGGAAACTGAGGCAGTTTTCTCCGATGGTTGCAATGGAAGAACCGCTTCATCATTGCATATATCTGCTGGGACATGTGAATCTGGTGCAACTGTAATATTCCTAGGCGCATATGCATCTGGTAATTTTGACCTCTGGGACTTTTTCGGCTTTTTTTTTTGCATTTTTGCCCAAGCCTTTTCTAGATTTTTTTGCTTCTTGTATACATTTTTGTCTGTAAAACACAAGAAGACAGCAGACTCAAACTCACAAATCCTTTATCCGACCATAATGTTTTGAACATAATAATTTTTCAACTGTCCATCAGTGGACAGTTGCGTAATTATTTTGTTCAACAGAACGTGATACCTGATTTTGTTCTGAACAGAACAGGTTATCCAAATAACACAAGACTAATGGATACTTGCATCATTATCATTCTTGTCTGCATAAGGGCAAACACCTTAGGTGATCATTAGCTAAACATAGTCTTTGTTTTGATAAGTGAAATAAAGTGAATAATCCTTAGTATCCTCACACCCATACACAAACACACATATATATGTATACTGAACCAAACAAATAATGCAACTTTTTCATTTGGGTTTATTTTCACATTGGAACTGTATTTAAAGTTCAGAAATATACGAACCGTTGTTAAATCAGTCTAAAATAATGCACCAAGTAGTGTGACCTCAAGGTTGAGTACCCTGACCTTGCCATGGGGTCATTGTCATGAATCAAGAGTGACCACAGCAGGCTATTTTACGCAAGTCTCTGACACCTGAAACTAAGGTTGCCAAGTCTTTGATTCTGGGACAGGAAAAGGCCACATTAAAATCAGCCCAAGCGTAACTGTGTGCGAGGATATGAGGCTTTCAAAGTTTGGTGGTTGTGCTGAATCAAGGACAACTGCAGGATTCAGTGTTACCCACATGACTAAAACATCCGCACCTTTACTGGTTGGGTGTACCCCTCACGGACAATAAAAGGGCAGCATGGGATTCATTTGGCACAGTATTCCAAGAACTATGGGTCGATTATCAACAGTAGATCGGGAGAGAGGAATTGGCATGCTACAGGCTGGTTTATCTGCAGCAGAGGTGGCAAGAAGACTGCAAATCCACAAATCCACTATATCTAGACTTGCTACAAGATTCCAGGAGACTGGGGCCACAGCTGATAGACAGCGTCCTGGGAGACCAAGAGAAACCACACCTGCACAAGACAGACACATCAGGGTGTCACATCTGCGGAACAGAACTCGACCAGCCACTAGAACTGCACAACAGACACCTGGCAGAACCAATAACAGAATATCTGACCAGACAGTCCGTAAAAGACTACAAGAACACCATCTACACGCCAGGCGTCCTTACAGGGGTCAAATTTTGACACACGCAAGAAGGCAAGCCCGACAACAATGGGCTACTGCCCATACTTGCTGGACCCATCAACAGTGCAGGGATGTGCTATTCACCGATGAATCCCGCTTCACCCTGTATCATGCAGATGGTAAGACACGTGTTTGGCGACGAAGGGGAGAACGCTACTCAGATGCCTGTGTGCTGGAAACAGATCGATTTGGAGGTGCATCAGTGATGGTGTGGGGTGGAATTTCATTCACAGCCAAAACCCAGCTAATCTTCATTGAAGGCAATCTTAACGCTGCCCGCTATAGGGATGAGATCTTTCAGCCTGTTGCTGTCCCTTTCATTAGACACCACCAACTCCACTTGCTTCAACAGGACAATGCTCGGCCCCATGCCGCTTGACTGACGATGGATTTTCTTGCAAGGAGAAGGAATTAACATTTTGCCATGGCCAGCCTTCTCACCTGATATCAATCCCATTGAGCATCTTTGGGACTACCTTGACCAGCGTGTTCGGAGACGGGATCCAGCGCCCGCCAACCGCCAGCAGCTTCGCCAGGCTCTTCAAGAAGAGTGGGATTGTGTGCCCTGGCAGATGGTGCAGCGGCTAGTGTCATCCATGCGCCGACGTTGCATAGCAGTTACACATGCTGATGGTGGTCACACACAGTATTAGTGGACATGCCAATTTGTGAACTTTACAAATCAATGTTGCCCTGTTTATTGCCAGCTGGTCACGCCCTCGTTTACAGTTTCAAGGTTTTGTTTTTCACATGTTATGCCAAAAAGACTGCAGAATATGGATCTAATCTGTTTCTGTGATATGAAAGTAACAATAAATATTTAAGTTAAAAAGTTTAAGGGTTGCGTTATTTGTTTGGTTCAGTATACATAAACACTCCGACTCATAGTTATAGTGGAGGTCGAGCGTGTTTGTAATGTTCCAGATTCATAAATATCACAAAAACGATGTAGGCCTACTTTACTCTTTTGCTGTAAACTTAGGTGACTGACAAGTCGGGAGAACTAAAAGGTGATAGGCCTAACAGGTCTCTTTTTACTTTTGGCAGAAGTAATGAAATTCGTGTTTTTGGTGGTTAGGCCTATACATTTTGGAAATGAACTAGTGTCTGCAGTTAATGATGAATATTTCTAAGGTTGAGGGGATCAGTTTAAAACCACCAGTTGCCTTTTATGGGTGACTGCCTGTCTCAAGTCAAGAGTGAAATTTGTTTCCTTACATTGATATTAGAAAAGAACGGTTGATGCTTTGGCAAGTCTGGAATCTCTTTGCTGTCATTGTTGGGTTTGGAATGAATGAATATGGATCATGTTTTTCTGAACTATTTGAAAATTACTTCATTGGCTATGTTGTGCTGTGGGCTTTGTTCTCCGACTCATAGTTATAGTGGAGGTAGAGTGTGTTTGTAATGTTCCAGATTCATAAATATCACAAAAACGATGTAGGCTTACTTTACTCTTTTGCTGTAAACTTAGGTGACTGACAAGTCGGGAGAAGTAAAAGGTGATAGGCCTAACAGGTCTCTTTTTATTTTTGGCAGAAGTAATGAAATTTGTGGTTTTTGGTGGTTAGGCCTATACATTTTGGAAATGAACTAGTGTCTGCAGTTAATGATGAATATTTCTAAGGTTGAGGGGACCGGTTTAAAGCCACCAGTTGCCTTTTATGGGTGACTGCCTGTCTCAAGTCAGGAGTGAAATTTGTTTCTTCACATTGATATTAGAAAAGAAAGGTTGATGCTTTGGCAAGTCTGGAATCTCTTTGCTGTCATTGTCGGGTTAGGAATTAATGAATATGGATCATGGTTTTCTGTACTATAATATAAGTAAATGATGATGCATCAAGAAAAGTAGGGAAATCAGACATTTTTGTACTGAAAAAACGGCCTTTTAGCAGAATGATCTCAATTGTATATTTTCACGCATTCTCCAAAATACACGGAATGAAACTTCATCGTAACAAGCAGTCAAGGTGTTTTCACTATTATCACAAAGAACCTAGATTTATATGAATCTGAAGTTGGATGTGACTATTCTGAACACACTAAATTATTCATTTTTACAGACCATGAAATCAAAAAATATGAAAATCAATAAATAAAAAACCCTAGACCTTCACCAGCATAATATTTATTTGTTTCAAAATTGGGTTGTTTTTAGTTTGGAGAAAGTGTTGATCAGAAGACAAAAAATGAATCGTGGAAAAACGAGTGTTTGTATAATGAGCCTAGTTTGTTGTCAAAATATACTTGTGAAGTTTTTTTGATAGAATGGGTTTTGATCGCGTTCGATAACGTTGGTCTACACTACCTGGGTGGTCGTAATGAGAAGGCCAATGTAAGCAAACGTGATTAATCCCCTAATATTGAATATGGGTACTTGTATGAAACATTCTACATGTATATATTAATAACAAGGCCTGTAGTAATTTTCTAGGTATTTAAACCTTGCCCGTCTTTCTGGCCTTGTCTGCTGGGCCTGTTTTCTTATTTTTGTTATTGCCACATGGCTGTTTAACAATCATTTGGCAGATTGTGTGTTATGCTGTTCTTACTTCTAAAAAAGGGATTAATTTAGGGCTCTGTCCTTTTCTCTATTGCAAACATGATTTTTGATAACCTTTTATGTATATGTAAAGTAAAGTGTATTTAAACCAAGGACATATATTTGGGGAGTTGATGTGATATGAAATTGGTTAAAATAAGTTGCGACTCGCTTATTTAGGAATTTATAATAAAGCCTCACATTTGTAATTTAAATAAATCTTCCAATCTACAGGTACGTCTGGTATGAAGGCTATAAATTATTGACATGACGATATTCCCGTATCAGTCACATAGAAACATCAATGAGAATCACCGTGTGTAGGTTGAAAAATTATATGCATCCTTGTATGCAATAGTAGTTAAAAAAGGAGTACCAGCGGTAGTATAGAAAAATGCCATAAAACGTTCATAGGTGTATATCTTTTCATAAAAATAAACAAAAAGTCGGGAAAGATAGAGCCCTTTTTGAAAGTGCCGCATAATAAAATCTGGACAAGTGCATATATCTTAATTAATGTGTCAATGACAAAATATGTATCTAGAAAGGCATATTTAATTACGTCAAAAAAACAAAAACACAAAAAACCAACCCTATGGTCTACTTTATTGCCATTCCAATGAAGGCTTATTATTTCTTTTGACTTAGATCAACGTCGGCCTTTTTCTATTATATTAAGTCTGAAAGCAAGGCATACAGGTGCTTAAATGAACTGTCTTGACGTGAAAATTTTGAATCTTTAATCAGCAATAAGACTATAGTATTCAAATTAGAACAACTAATATTGCGAATAGCACTGAGAGAGTTATAGGGCTAGGGCAACAAGAATGTAGGCCTACATTGATTTACAGGAACATCACTTGAATAATTAACAGAGAGTACTACGTACAGGTCTGAACAACTAGCCACTTCAATTTTGTTTTATTTCCTTTTTGGTAATAATAGGCCTTTTGTTAGCTTTATTCCATTTAGACAAGATCCAAATGTTAGGCCTATACAATGCTTAGCATAGAATCTGATAGCTAATATAATCTGGACTTGTACATACGTAACTCTCTTGGTCTAGGCCTACATGTAGACCTATAGATACTAAATTAAATGCTAACTGTAAATAGTAACAGGTTTGGTTAGCTTTTCTGGTGCGCGCATGACGGTGCCTCATCGTTGACTTTAGGTAAGTGTACCTTTACAAATACTAAATACGAAAACGCTATGCATTTTTATGCCACTGGCAATAATTATGTAACTTACATTGATCTTAGGACCATAATGTACAATGAGAAATCATTTAAAGTGTTTGTTAGTTGATAAAAATACACAAACCTTTCTTATTACATAGATGGCTTCCCTCTTTGACAGCTGCAGCTACTCATGAAAACTGAATTGATACTGTAGAATATCCACCTATGTAATTATGTTGCAAAACTCTATCATAGCCCTTGTCGGGAAAAAACTCCTATGTTATAACAAAGATTACATAGGATGCTTTCCCTGTCGGGTAATTTCACTTATGTAAAGATGCATCATACACAGTTGATTTTGTGCTTTACATAGGTGATTTTGACTGACAAGTGAAAATCCTCCTATGTAAGTTGGAAAATTACATAGGTGGTTTTTTCCTTCATTCATTTTACATAGTAAGTGTTTTAGAAATTGACTCTTCATAGATAATAATAAGCTGACCTTGAGAACCAAGACCAGCAGATGCCGATGCCGATGCCTAAGGTGATGGTCTATCCAAATCTACCGATAACTCAGTTTTGCCAAATATGTCACATAGGGGGTTTTCCCTGACAGCAACGATATTGTAAATCTGTTACGCGCGTCTAAAGTTAGATTTAATTTTTATCATAGCACAGCTGTGCATGTTCTATACTGTGAGATTACACAGATCTATTCCTAAACTTTTTATCAACATGAATCAGTCAAGCCAGGGTATGTCCTGGTGTCTTCCGTGCCCTCAAATTAAATTGTACATGTGAACTGCATAAAAACATCTGGGAGGTATGCCTAATGGAAGGTGTCATTTTAATTTTGATCTTAGATGTTAGACTGTTTTCTTTGTATTAAATTGCCATATTTTAACAGCTCGATCCTGCCACAGTGTTTTTTTTGTGTCTGTCTTAATTTAAAGTCAAAAATAACCTTCCTGTCTGATGCAGTATATCCCATTCTTATGACAATCCATGTGCACATAAAGCTTAGCCTTTATGCCTAACATACCACGCCCATGTACTAGGTAGGCCTAGGCCTACATGTATATTTGGGGAAGCCATCAAGAGATGTGCGCAGGTGATGAAGAGATCAAAACATTAAAGTCTTGGACGTGTTCTGTTCAGTTTGCTATTGCCCAAAATCTAGGTCTATGTACCAAACGTGTGCCTGCAAATTAAATAACCATAACACAATTTAAATCATTCAGATCAAGTGTTGATTTGTGTACAGTGGTCTCCCAAACAGAGGATATTCATAAAAGTTGTCATCACTCAGCTGTATGGAATAAAAATGGACATGCACATTTTGAATTTGAACAAATTATGCAATAATCAAATTGGGATTTGATAAAGACAGGGATATGTTCTGGACAAATTATTCTGCTAACCTACGATACATTTTGTCAGTGACAATGACAGTGAAAGTGAAAGTGACTGGAACACATGGGGAATAGAAATTCATCAATGGACTTAGCTTGATAGTTTCAACTTTGATACATGGACAATTTTGGTTTGTGCGAGATATACAAACTAGTTTTGAATTTGATAATGCCTATGTATTGGAATTGAAATTTTTAGGTACAAGCTGGGGTTGAACCATAACTGACCATGGGCACTGGTGTGTCTGACCGTGACTCTGAGACTGCCTGGTGGGTTGTTGTGTGGAACTCTGACATGACTGCTAAAAAAAATCCAAATCATGACATCTCATCCCTCATTTAATGTCACACTTCTTGCTTCCAGGTACAAAAACAAGTCACAATATTGTAAAGAATAACTATGATCAGTTACAATAATTTTAGTTATTGTTTACAGGGTGAACTTTTAGTCTACCATATGGTCTTTATGGAGCCTATTAGAGGTCACATGCATGGTAGGCCCTATGACGTCTGTGAACACCAACAACCAATTCCAATTCCATAATCAACATGATGAATGGCCATATATATGCATTGGTCCAACAGGAAACTTCATGATTAATCATGCTTTCCGGAATCTTAGGTACAGGTTTATCTTGAATACCAGTACTGAAGTTTTCAAGCTAACAAACTAAGCAAAGCCAAGCCGCCCAAGGTGGAATATTTCTCTCGTGTGGGTGGGCGACATTAAAGGTATTTGTTCATTCCATGCCCAAGCCGTCGGTGTATGCGACAAATTGTAAAGTATCCATAGGCATATGCATCTATTGAGCAAGATATTTTGCTAAAACTTTAAATATTATAACTCTAATTGATATTATAGTGCAAATATTTACCTGCTTGATCACAGCTGCGTAGACTGTCACTGGCGCTGGCGTGCTCGTCTCAGGTTTCCCACGTTTGATGTCATCAAAATTGAATCACCCACAGATAGCGCTAGATTTTGGATAGATATATATGATGCAAGGTCAATACTTTGATTCAGAAGTTGTACTGGTGCGACCTAGTAGGCCTTAGTTTCAGTACTAGATCCTACACCTATAATATATGGCATAAAATTCGAATTGACCTGTAGCCACAGGTGCTTGTAGGCCTAACCCATTGTCTTAAAGCCTAAAAAAATAATTTCTTGCTTCCTGTCACCCAACCGACCATTGTTTTGTGTTACGACCCAAAAGATTTGATAACGTGATGGAAAAAAAATAACATTACTCCCAACTAACTGACTGACTGACCCTCTTCCTACCGGAATTCAACTTTTTTTTTTTCAAGCAAATTACGTGTATTCTACCCAGCGATGGTTCTGATGGAATAAAACATGGAAATTAGGCAACTAAATGCACCAAGTTGTGCACATTGTCCTACAGCTTCGCCGGTGAGCGCTACTTCACAGTGTTGTGGCTACAGGTCTTTTACATAGTAGGGAGAAAATAGCAAGGAGTGGTATCAAAATGCAGAATGGGTTGGAATGGAGTATCAAATAAAATTCAAACTATTTTAATTCTGACCTTTTCCCATGATACCAGGATCGATTTAAAGTCGAGAAATAAGTATTTTTTTATTTATTTTTTTTTATTTTTTATCAAACTTTGTCAAATGTAACCTTTTTATGCAGGGAATTATCATATGTTCCCATGTGATAAAACAGCATTGGATGCCATTCCAATGGGTTCCGCAGCTTGCGTTTCGGG
The DNA here is from genome assembly GCA_964020975.1 of Hermodice carunculata. NCBI lineage: Eukaryota > Metazoa > Annelida > Polychaeta > Eunicida > Amphinomidae > Hermodice > Hermodice carunculata. Next base: position 3,501 of record CAXHWN010000235.1, on the reverse strand, counting down.
TTTTTACTACTTTCCAGCTAGCATCACGGTAACCCAAGATTGCAGAACCCGGGAAAGAAGGCCTCAATGCAACCAGAGGCAAATTTGCCAAGTAAGCAAATTAGCAGTGCTCATTTGCATCCTCTGAGTCGGAAAGTAATTCATTGTGAATAAGCCTGAATAAAGCTCCAAGCGTAATTGTATATTTTTCATCTTCAAAATCTATAATTTAATCGGTTTGGAAATGCAACATAAGGGATTCTTAGCTTCGATGTTATTCCTTCGTTCATATTCTGTCATTGGTGGTCAAATGAGGCAACTGCTTTTGAATTTCGTAGTTCATGTAGGCCTATAGGTGAAGGAGTGCACCTGATTGAACAATGGCTTTGTTAATTCAGAACATGTGATCCTTCCCACGTATGTAAATCTCTTTTTTTCTACCGTTTGACAGTTAACGTGACCATTCCTGCGTAGTTCATTCTGCACTTTGTCGTTGACCATACAGGATGTGCCAAGTAAACAATTTAGCAGTGCTCATTTGCACCCTCTGAGTCTGAAAGTAATTCATTGCAAATAAGCCTGAATAAAGCTCCAATCGTAATTGTATACTTTTAATCTTCAAAATATGTAATTTCATCTGTTTGGAAATGCATATTTATATATATATTTGAAAATTACTTCATTGGCTATGTTGTGCTGTGGGCTTTGTTCTCCGACTCATAGTTATAGTGGAGGTAGGGTATGTTTATAATGTTCCAGATTCATAAATATCACAAAAACGATGTAGGCCTATTTACTCTTTTACTTTAAACTTAGCTGACTGACAAGTCGGGAGAACTAAAAGGTGATAGGCCTAACAGATCTCTTTTTATTTTTGGCAGAAGAAATGAGATTTGTCTTTTGGGTGGTCAGGCCTATACATTTTGGAAAAAGAACTAGTGTCTGCAGCTAAGGATGAATATTTCTAAGGTTGAGAGGACCGGTTTAAAACCACCAGCTGCCTTTTATGGGTGACTGCCTGTCTCAAGTCAGGAATGAAATTTGTTTCTTCACATTGGTATTGGAAAAGAAATGTTGATGCTTTGGCAAGTCTGAAATCTCTTTGCCGTCATTGTTGGGTTTGGAATGAATGAATATGGATCAAGTGTTTCTGTACTATACATGAGGGGTTCTTAGCTTCTATGTTATTCCTTTTTTCATATTCTGTTGTTGGTCATATGAGGCAACTGCGTTTGGATTTCTGAATGCATGTATACGTAAACGAGTGCACCAGATTGAACAATAGGTGATTAATTGAGAACATGTGATCCCTCCCGCATAGTGAATCTCTCTTTTTATCTACCTTTTGAGAGTTAACATGTGACCATTCCATACTTTGTCTTTGACCATACACGACGTGTCTCCATGTTTCCTTTTTTTTTTTTTTTTTGATCTCCAAGTCTTTTTGTCGATTGAATTATGTTATGGACTGTAAATTTTGTGCGTTGGAAAGTTTCGATACAAACGTTACCAGTTGTGAGCTTTGTATCCAGTGCCATCATGTGTAGAAGATGCAGACAGAATTTGTGACCTTTGGTAAAACTGGATTACAGAAAACTGCATGAAGGTGCATAATCCAGTGATAGTGAAGACCACGTGGATCAAGTTGGTTCTATACCGAACTTTTCGGATCAGGAATGTCATGATTTGCGTGGTGCAGTTGGCGGTTTTGAACCTGTAGCAGAGAAAAATTCGGCTCATTAGTTGGTCCAGACGCAAAAAGGTTGCAAACGATCTCCTTTAAACCTTTACTGCCTGTCACGAATTGCCCATTTTACCAAATTTGACCTACTGAATTTTCTAAAAATGATTTATTTAAAAAAATATAAAAAATTGACTGCACAAAGTATATATCATTTTAAAGCTTTGGTGATGGGGCTTTTAAGAGTTGTAGTTATAGCCATCATCTTAATTTGAGGTCATTTCAAGGTCATCTGGTGACCTGAATATAGGACACGGATACAATAATAACCAACATTTGCATTAAATTTAAACCTTTTTTACTCCCCAAGACCCAAAATATATTCAAGATAACCATATCTCTGGCTCTGATAGCTGAAATAGACCTGAACCTGTAAATTGAAGCAAAAAAAAACATGGTACTAACATATTTCCATTGTTGACCTTGGCCTTTCCACCACAATGATACGCGCATTGTGTGTGTTCATGCACATACAATCGCAGTATATGATACATATTTATGATACAAATTATAATGTTGTGTTAGCTACAAGCCTGCATGCTTGCATTACAAATACTACATCACTGTTAATTTACAGGCTCAGAAAACTGTGGCATATAGTTTTATGAAACATTAATGTTCAAGGGCATTTCAAGGTCAAAAGGTACTATGATATGACAACATAAATATATGCCATTGCCAAATGTGCCATGACATTACATACAACGTTGCTGTATATTTTCTATGCAGTTAGCCTCTGGCTCCTTAGCAGGGACACATATCAATTTTAGCACAATAAATGTATAATTATTCACACTTGATTGCTAGCAAAGTAAAGTTAAATGCATTGCCATATATGATAATCTGAATTGTGCTTCCACACAGAGATAAAAACGAGCTCATAGTGTAAAAGGTCACATATTTGGGCTGGGATCCCGAGATTTATCATACTGGTTGAAAGAAAATGAAGCAATAGTACAAAACATACACCAAAAGTGGGTAAAATATCATCTTGTATGTTAAGTGTAATACTTTTAACTACAATTGCCATGATCAAATAAATATTCTATGTTGGGGGGGGGGACTATCAATAAATATACATGGTGTGGGGTAATGGAATGGCTCGAGGTGGATAGACAACTGTCTTCACCTATTGCCAGCATATGTCATGTGCCCTCGCTGTCCTTGCATGAAAACATGCTACTCTGAAAAAAAAAAACGCTAAATCATGTTCATCATGTTCACTTGTACATTTCTAGCTATAGCCCACACCCATCTACTCTAGATAAAGCAGGCAAATTCATGTCCATTCAGTTCTTATTCCCATGTTGAAATTGTGTCCCTGTTCAGTGTCGCTTGTTGTTAAACTCGGCTGAGTGCCAACGGGCAAAACAATTTCTGTCCAGCTTCACACACAGATACACTTTGGCACAAACTGCATTGCTGCACCTCCAGCTGATCTTCACTTGTTATGGTTTCCCACTTGCCTCCTTCTGTGTAAGGAAGCAAACCCGACAGTTGAACCTCCCATCAACAGCCACAGGTACATGTGCTGTGAGGTAGCTTTGGTGTGGTGGGAATACTGCCTTGTCAAAGGTTGGCACCTCCTCTGCGTCTTCAATCCCAGCCAACTGCCTCACAAGTTCCTCCCTGAACTCCAGGTGACTATACTCTACAAAGTGTGACAAATACACATTCCATTATAATGATTATCTCCCAAAGCAGTAACATATTCCTACAAATAAAACATTAAACTCAGGGTCAGTCTGCACCTTTGAGCAACATGATACCAGTAATGTAAG
>CAXHWN010000234.1:7500-43696 GCA_964020975.1 Hermodice carunculata | reverse complement strand
GGTATTTTCAATATATCTGCCACGGATTATTGTAAGCTTTTCCTAATCATTTACATTTCTAAAGAAGGTAGACTTCTACCACCAACCCGACAACCATATGTATGTCCTGTCTCTATTGTGGACAATGTAGAGCATAGTGCTCTGAAGTTTCTACCCTGGTCTGACTACAAATAGGATAAAATCTACAGTCTTGAAATATGTTTTCCAATCTACCCCAATTAACTTTTTACATGTTTAAGAAGTGTGAACTTGAAATAAATTTCGTCATAACTGTCACAAACAAGAATTATTATGTCTGTGTACCAACACAGACATATTATTTTTCTAGGAATTCTTTATTTCTTTCTTTCTTACTTTCTTTCTTCTTTCTTTCTTTACAGGCAAATTTGTCCGACATTTCATTTGAAAAATATTACACGTAGAAACTCCAGACTTGGCACAATTATGCTTCTATAGATGAAATCTGGCCTTTTTATAATGAGCGGTCACGCTTTTCAAAATTATGCAAATTAGGGCTAATTATAGTTTTGAATCTTCTATATCTTATGTACTACAGTAGATGTGGTTCCGAGTGTATAGGAGTTTGATCTTAGCAAGGTAAAGGTCATCTCAAAAGGTTAAGGTCCTGTCAAGGTCAAAGGTCAATTTTAAGCCAAAATGTCATTTTTGAGGTCAAAGTTCACTTCATATAGAGGTCATCTCAAGGTCAAAGGTCATTTCAAGGTCAAAGGCCACTTTCGATGGTGGTTTTCTTCTAGCCATAACTCGCTCAATTATTATCCAATTTTGATCATGTTGGGCTCAAATTGTAGCTATGGTAACACTACACATTTTTGTATTTACATGTTACCTCTAAAGTTCAAAGGTCAAGGTCATTTGGACCTTTGAAGGTATCGGCCAGCCATAACTCGGCCTATTTCTATCCAATTCTAATCATGTTGGACTCAAATTGTAGGTATTGCAACATTGCACATTTATATAAGAACATGTAACCTCAAAAGGGCAAAGGTCAAGGTCATTTGGCCCTTTGAAAGTTTCATCTTGCCATAACTTGGTCAATTTTCATCCGATTTGGTTCATGTTGAGCTTAACTTGTGGGTATTGTAACACTGTGCAATTTACATGCGACCTGTAAAGGTCAAAGGTCAAGGTCATTTGGACTTTGAAATTTGCATCCAGCCATAAGCTTAATGTAATGTGGAGTACCAAAGGATAAAAGTTGTAGCATTTAATATTTTCAACTTTTGAAGGCACACAGACAGATTTGCTTTGAAGCAAATGTTCTTTTCTAGTTGTGTTCTCATTTTTTAGTTTTCCCAATTCGTGTGGTGAAATATCATCAACTGCTTCCAAGAAAATACGAAGTTTGACAGAGTATATATATATATTATGATTATTATTATTGCTATTATTATTATTATTATTATTATTATTATTATTATTATTATTATTATTATTATTATTATTATTATTATTATTATTATTATTATTATTATTATTATTATTATTATTATTATTATTTCAGCATCTGCTTTTGATGCACTTTTAGTTTGACTTCACGCTTCCAGATAAGTATATCATAGTCTCTTCCAAGTTCAAAATGTTCGTAAAGACATCAAATCCATTTTAAGATATTCGATTTAGTATCCGGTTACTGTGTGCATCAGATAATAGACCTTTTACCGATATATTTATATATTTATAAATTTTTGCCTCATTAAACAAGTTTTCCAGACTTCCTGGCATCATACTGAAAAAGGTCATTTCAGGCCATACGCATACACGACAAACGGAGTAAACTGTGGAGAGGTTGCACTCATTAGCAAAAGAGGAATGTGGTCGGTTTCCTGGCATCATACTGAAAACCACCATCGAAAGTTGCCTTTGACCTTGAGATGACCTCAACCTGAAGTGAACCTTGACCTCAAAAATGTCATTTCAGGCTGTACGCATACACGACAAACTGAGTAAACTGTGGAGAGGTTGCACTCAGTAGCAATAGAGGAATGTGGTCGGTTACTGTTCTCGTGAGGCCATTGATACTATGATTTTTTTTTCAACAGTATAAAGAAGGTATGCAACTAGATATACATTCACTGAAGCTTAAGTAGAAATTTCCCCATGTACCGGGGGTAGTCTGGCTTACACTTAGGCCCAAGGTTAGTTTTGCCAAAAGTGTAGAAATGGGATGTGGATTTTACTATCTTCACGCAAGTTGTCTCAGGTAAAAACAAATATTGGGGACTAAGTTATGCGACTTTTTTTTTTTTTTTTTTTTGCCTGACATGTCATGTCCATCTGCTTTGGGGACTGGAATAATGGAAGGAGATAGTCTTGAGAAGATGGAAAAAGGTCAGTGCATATTTTAAACTTGAACTAACTGAGCAAGAATATGTAAAACTGAGGTTTTTGGGGGGTCAAACGTTGCTAATTTCATCTCCCTTCTGAGTGGCAGGCTTGCCGTTCACCAATGAATGTAAATATATATTTTGTCGAGGCTGACCCTTTTTCTCTCAGGATACATTTGAACAGAAGATTTATTACTTGACATTATGCATGGCCTATATAGTCTATAGATCACGACAAGGAAGGCAACTATGGAATTCAAAAAGAGGCCGCATACCGAGATAACCCGTTTAATATACCACACTCGAAATCGGTACTCCAGTGTGACCAATGGTATAGCTAAGCCCGGGGGGGGGGGGTACTTCCTATACCTTGCTATACGGGTAGGCGCCGCGGAAAAGACCCCCTATTTTCGGTACTTGTCGCTCTCTAAGACCCCCCCTTTTTCGCTTGTCTCACCCAAAGACCCCTGTGTTTTTCAATTCCTGTCTCCAAATTGCCCCAAAATACACCAAATTTTATGTAAAATTTCATTTTTTTTTTCAATACAAGCTCCAAAAGACCCCCCATTTTCACATTGGTTCCGCTCCCGTTGGGTCCGGGTTTTGTACCCTCGGTGGAGCCTACCCACCAAAAATTCCGGGGAGTACCCCCCCCCCCCCGGGTAGCTAAGACCCAATTGGTGACAGTCGGCGGTCAAAAGATCAATATTCATAGAAATAATATCACTTTTCCCGCTTCTTGGCAAGTTATGTGCCAGGTTGTCCATTGGCACTGTCAGCTGCCATGTCATTTGCTCAGATACGTTACTCATTCAGAATGGAGCCACTGACCCAGTGATGTGGGACGCAGGATGCGATACAAATTGGAGCTGCATGGGTTTTTATGTTTGTGTGCCACTAAAGACATTCTGTTCTTTCTTTCTTTCTTTCTTTCTTTCTTTCTTTCTTTCTTTCTTTCTTTCTTTCTTTCTTTCTTTCTTTCTTACCAAATGTTGTTCACTCTGGTTTTTCTTTCTTTCTTCTTTCTTTCTTTCTTTCTTTCTTTCTTACCTTCTTTCTTTACAACCAAATTTTGTTCACCAGCTTTCTCGAACACTTTTACACTAAAAATTTCAGCTTGGCATGATTATAGGTCTATACATGGGTTTGTTTAAATAGCGAGAAGAAAATATGTTGAAGGTTATGCAAATTATGGGCATTTCAAATTTTAAACCTTGAATATCACAAAAATAGTAAGGGTGCAGGTAACCAATCCAACTTCAATTTAATGGTTTAACACTGCACTTTTTTGTAATTTACATGTGACCTCTAAAGCTCAAAAGTCAATGTCAATTGGGCCTTTGAAATCTTCATCCAGCCATTACTCTGGCAATTTACATCCAATTGTGACTATGTTGGACCCAAATTGAGGGTATTCCAACAGTGCATACTTCGGTGATAACATACAATCTCTAAAAGTCAAAAGTCAAGGCCATTAGGACTTTTGAAAGTTTGATCTGGCCACAACTCTGTCGTTTTTCATCGGATCTGGCTCATGTTGGGCTAAAAGGTATTGCAAAATTTTGTAGTTTACATGTATGTCACTTCTAGAGGTTTAAGGTCAAGTTCATTTGGATCTTTGAAATTTCCATCCAGCCATACTTACACCTTTGGAAGACACACAGACAGATTTGCTGTGAAGCTAATCTTCGTTTCTAATCATTTAGATAATTACAAACGGACGTAAGTGTATATGTTGGACTAGAAAGGTCACGCTGAAAGGAAATAGGGATGTCCAGTCTTTGTATACCCCTTGAACATAATTCAAGGGAATCCCTGATTATGACGTAGATGGTTATGCGCAAGCCCAGTCACATTGTTTACGATTTTGAAATGTTTCGTGGCGAGATTCAACAACCATAACAAAATCGCAATTAATATGAAATGACAACAAAGATTGCCGACGAAAGTTATGCATGGCCATAAAGTTAAACGTGTTTTGAACATATTTACCGAAACAGAGAAGCGTCATTTATTCCGGTCTTCCTGGCTACAATATTGCATCATGTATTGGATATAACATAAATGTAACTCATCAGTGTAGGTGCTTAATAATGATGGAGCCTTGCATATTGAGATGGGCCTGTGTGCTAGGCTATTTTGTGTTGCGTATGACTATCCTTTTTTATATCATCTTTTTTTAATACAACCATGTCTGTGTATGTACGTGTAAGCATCTGTGCACATGTCGCTCTCCGCGTGTGTGTGTGTCTGTGTGTGTGTCTGTGTGTGTGTGTGTGTCCGATTGTTTGATACGCGCGGTGCCTCCCATGTCGCTGTTCGTGTGTGTATGTGTAGGTCTACTTTGTCTGGCTGTCTGCCTGTATGTGTTTGTGTGTTCGTTTCTCTGCTGGGTGCTAGGTAGTGCAGTGCCTCCTTCGAATATTTGTCGCTGTTCGTGTGTGTCTGCGTCTGTCTGTATGTGTCTGTGTCTGTGTCTGTGTCTGTGTCTGTGTCCGGGATGCACGTTGGGTACCGCTGTGCCTCCGTTCAATTATGCTATAAACAGTCATACTTATTTCGCCAGGTCGCATGACCCTGACAAAGTATTATTTTTGCTTCACCATTTTGCTTTGAAAGTTTTGAAGAAAAATCAGATGATGGAAGTTTTCTTCCTACTGGTTATATAATGATAGACCCAACACATACATTTTTGACATCCGCCGTTCTTCTGCATCTAATGAACTTAATCGATCCACTTTACTTGGAATCATCATGTATTTATTCCGATTTTTATGCATGTCACATTTTTAGCGGTAACTGTTGACTGCCTCAGCTATTGCCCAACCCGTATCAATATCCTGATTCGTTGGATAAATTTAAGACTAAAATCAAATAAACTACGGAAAACAGCATATATTTTCCAGCGTGCAATGAAAATTAATACTGACACAAGTACGCCCCACATGGCACAAGGCCCAGATCACAGTGTGAATACTGCATTTGAGCAAATGATAAATGATAGTAGACAACTTGCAAAGAACTTGCTAAAAAGAGGGAAAAGCAGGGGAAATCACATCATTACCCATTAATATTTACATTTGGACCGCCTGTTGCCACAGATGGTGTTATACAATTTGGTTCCCGAGGGGTACCAATTTCGAGTTCGGTATATAATGTGGTGGACTCTCGGAATGCGCCCTTTCACTGCAAATCACACTGCGAGGCACATAACACCATGGTAACCATGTAGTTGTTTAGCTGTGACACATTCCCAAATGATGAGGTGTTAAATCCATAAATGGAGAAGTGTAAAAAAAAACTCCACTGATATGTGTACTGTGAGTATCACTGAGATGTGTCTGTTTGTGCGCGCGCACAAATGGTTTGAAGGGGTTATTTTCTTCAAGGCTGATGCGGACTTTTTCTTTCCTGTGATTTTTGAATCTGAAAAAAAAAGTATTTCATTTGATTCATGATTATGATCAAAATCATTTTGTGTGAAATGTGAGGAAGGCAAAATCATTTTGAGTGAAACTTGGCAAGACCTACTCACAAATGCAAAGTAAAGTGGAATAAAAACATGGTTCCCTTTGGGAAAGACCTAATTCATCTTTTACTTTGAATCGTTGCCCTCTTTATCTCCCCCCCCCCCTAAAAAAATGAGCTGAGTGTTGTATATGTTGTGTCTTTTCATCCAAAATCACTTTCCCGGTGGCCATTACCCAATTCCGTGGTCCGAACTCTACACTCCAGAAGATAACCTATCACTGTTTAGCCTGCATGTAAGGAAGTAACCTTTACTATTGTCACCTTCTTGTGTAGAATTTTGACTGAGGCTGCATTAGCGCAAATAAATTAAAGGGTCTGAAGCGGTGAACTATTGAAAACATGTTTCGGAGCACGTACTCTCTGAGTAGCGGCTCCTTGTCCAAGCAAAATATTCAGCAAAGACAACCCAGATAATAATGAAAAAATCTATAAGCGTGTCAATGCCTTCGCTAAAATAAGTAAAACTTTGTTTATAAATGCAGACCTTCAATATGAAAAAAAAATACCTGTCAACCCAAACATGATGACTAACTTTGAATTATACAAGTTCGGATAAGATTACCTTGAGTTAATCTTGAACTACTATGCACCCTTTCTGCATGGATAGCGGACTTGACTTACGCTTCCCCGGCACGTCATTTTTTATCATCGGCCATGAAACTAATACATACTTATCACTCCTGCTATGAATATGATAGGAAGTGCAGTCTACATCAACTCCAAATTGTCTCAAAATACACATTTGAAAGATATTTTTTTTTTTATCTTTGGGGAGGGGGGATTCCCATTGTTGCTCTTAAGGATGGATAAAGATACGTTGAAATGGGGCGGGGGGTAATGTTACTACATAGGTGGCAGAACTCCTCAAGACGAAATTATTTACTTTTGTGAGCATGAAAAAAAAAATTTCATGTAATTCTTTGAATCCTTGCCCCGTTTATCTCCGTTAAAGCAGCGAGGTGGGTATGCTTCCCAGGCACGTTATCTTTTATTATCGGTGATGAAACCAACACATAAAAATCACTCTTACTATGAGTATGACAGGAAGCGTAGTCTAAATCACTTCTAAATCGTCTCAAAATGCACATTTTAATAATATTTTTTTTCTTTGGGGGGAGGGGGAGCTTCACATATTGTTGCATATTATAGTCTGACAGTAATAGGAGTCCACTTCTGTCTGCTGCATTTGGGAGATGGCCTTTCATGAGCATATTAAATAAGCGGGGGACTACTGTGTTTCTTTTAGGAATTGGTCATACCGTTGATAAACACTAGCAGCATTGGCACGGACCTGTAACCTCGTAGGGGTAGGCAACATAATAAATTCACAGACTCCTAGATGTGTTGATTTTACTGTCAAATATGTTAGAATTGTAAAAAAAAAAATGTTTCGAGATTGGCTTGTAGGCAAGTGTGCACGCGATTGCTTTTGTAAAACAGACCCTTTGTTGTTTTCCCCACTTCTCGAGATTAAACCAATTTGTCAAATATGAATGATAGCAGTCTACATTATATATTACTGTTTTTTCCTTTCTTTAGAAAAGATGCACAAAAAACCTTGATATGCGGGATTTTTTCTTCTGTCTGATCAATTATTCATGTTTGACTTACGTTTTGAAAGCATGCCTAAATTTCATGCCACTGACTGTAAATGACATTGTTGAACGACAAAGCCCTACACAATTCTAATTGATAAGGCTAAGAGCTTCATCATTGAAAGCAAATCCGGTGACAGTACCGACTTACTTGTTCATATCTATCTGCACACGACTCGTACGCTTTGATCACTTGTTCTGATGTGAGATCTGGATTTCCCAGGTCGTCTACCAACTTCCAGGCTTCATCGATTGATATATCAGGAGTGCTTCTATCTTTCTCTTCAGACGCCATCATGTTATGAGTCACTGCAAACACACCCAAATCGGCGAAAATAATGTGGCCACGGGTTCAGTCTAGGGAATGACTAGATTTTCTGTCTGGGTTACGACAGCGCTAAAGAATTAATACGCGAAGTCTTACATGTAGGTCCAGTGAAGTGTCAATTAAAAGTTAGCATATGGCTTGTCTACTGTGCGCATAATTAAAATGAAAGTCTAGCATTGTACATTTTGTTGAGAACCAGAGTGATTTGACCATCATATGCGCAAGTTTAGTGGATGAGGTGCTTGAAGCATGCATTATGTATTCATACGCAGTGTATTATAGGTCCCGGTTTGTGACGTATGTTTACGTTGCTTTTATGCCATCGGACGTGATATTTACGGGGAAATAAAATTTCATCGAAAAAAATAGTTGCGTTAGAATCTAAAAAGGATTCTTCAAGCCGTATTTTATTAAACAATTTAGGTATTTAACACCCAAAAAAACGCCACAACAATTTCTAATTATCCTTTGAAGAGGGATAGGTTTATAAAGGAATAAATAGTTTACCAGGCTTGTTCTGCTCTGTCAACACGTACCCATGTGGACCACAGACAATACCATGCAGAATGCAAGAGGCATAGTACGTCTTGCGACTCATTTATCTTGCCGCTTATGTTGCTGATGTACAGTTGTTTTTAACCATATTTGAATGTGGACGAAATATCAATCAACAAACATCTTTGCTTCACGTTTGCTTTCACAAAGTGAAACCGATAAGCAGTTAACCGAGAAGTAGAAACCTGATAAATCCTGACCGCCACGTACGGGAGTTGAGAACGTCAACATATAGAATGTGGTCAGTAGAATCACCTGTCTGTTTTCCATAACCAGGTCACATAAACATATTGGCAATGCATATGTTGCAAACAGACTCATGCTTGATCACATGCAAAATATTCATTCATATGTGAGAATAATCGGACATGATAGTCTTATGCGTGTAACCAAGACGCCTCGGATGTCAATATAATGTAAATCTTGCTCAAATGTATCATATGTCTGTTAGTATGTGCCAGGCTACCACTTGACCAATCATCCGGATATTGTAATTATATACATGTACTATGTAACATGGCTACTGTTGAAGTTAGGTATAATCCATTTAAAGGAGAAGCCAATGTGGAGATTCCAGTTGGACAACATTTTATTATGTCCTGTAGAGGGATGGGACCCAACTAGCTCCGAGCTCTTTCCAACACACATATTTCTGAAATTTGCAGTATTCCTTGGCTTAAACGTCACGAGTACGCATTAACGTATCACTGTACAGGATAGCGGAACATGGACCTCGGAGTTACGTAATATAAGTCACATAAGGGAAAGAACTAGATCACGCGCTATATAGGAGTCAGTGAGGTACTTCCCGAAGCCACATTAAGATAAAACTGGTGACACCTAAGCCAAGACCACCTCTCTGGTGTATTTTGATGTAAAATTGTCCTCTCCACTAAAGCCATTCAATAACAAAGACGTGTAGAGTTGAAATATTGCTAATATGGTTTTCTCTTCTGACTGTCTGCTGACGAGTGTATAAATGTTTATTTGCAGGCTATACAGTGATCCTTCTCTAATCAGACCTCTCCAAACGCAACCCAAGATGTGGCCCCTGTTGAGTGGAAAGTATAATAGGCATGTCACATGTGCATAGCTATGGTGGTCATTTAAACGAGGTGACATCTGGTGAGAGGGGCCTTGCAAAATACGGGGACCACTGCACAAGAAATAACAAATTTTCACTTGCGTTAATCTGCTGAAATATATTGAACAATTTATGGTCAATGTAATAAATGTTTGAAAAAAGCCAGTAATTTAAAATATACCACAATGTAATACGGATGACAGACACACCACACGTCTGTGGATATACATGGTCTGCAAATCTTCCGGAGAACCCATGTATTAGTCCTCTTGATGTGCTATAGGGCTATCCAGACTAAATAAATACTTTTAAACTAAAATTTAAACAAACAAATCTGACGTCCGATCAGTTTAAGGACATACAGGTGCATATGCACTCGATCATACATGAAATACAGCTAGGCGACTGATGCCAAAGGTAGCAGGTTCGAGCTCCGCTCGCTCCGAATATAAAATATACAAGCTTCAATACGCAATTAGTGTTTTGTAATTTTGACTCTCTACATCTTCCTCAAATACTGAGGATCAGAAAACATCCAAGAGATCATCAGGTATACCAAACCCATGATAACCATGATCGCGATTAAAAAACATGCTCCAAGTATCCCTTACCGCGTTGACTTAAGACAAAGTCAACAGCGCATCTCGGGACTACTTGCGAGCAGTGTCCCAAGGAACGCTGTTGACTAAGACTACTTTGTCCTTTAGACTAGACTTGCTGGTATTTGAATGAGAGGTATCTTCATGAAGAATTTGAATTTGTTAACGATTATAGGTTTAACGGTAATGAGGAAACGACTGTAGCCGTGATTGGTGCTTGATGGGCTAATAAAACCGGCAAATGGTAAACGAACAATTTTTGTCAAGGTCTTGAATCACTTGTGAGTACACAAGCAAGAAAATGTAGATGAGGCTGGGACAACACTTGTACTTTATAAGGTTTGGTGTAGACTTTCATGCGTAAGCAGTATCCGTCTGATTCAGGCAGTGTGAGTGCAAGACGGGAAGTATCCTTCTGATTCAGGCAGCGGGAGTGCAAGACGGGTAGTATCCTTCTGATTCAGGCAGTGTGAGTGTAAGACGGGTATTATCCTTCTGATTCAGACAGTGTGAGTGCAAGACGGGAAGAATCCTTCTGATTCAGGCAGTGTGAGTGCAAGACGGGTAGTATCCTTCTGATTCAGGCAGTGTGAGTGCAAGACGGGTAGTATCCTTCTCATTCAGGAAACAGTAGTGCAAAACGGGCTGTTTCCTTCTGTTCTCGGTGTTTAATGTATCAATCTCAATTAACTTGTTTTCCTGAAAAATATTCCGGATACGAATTGTAGAAGAGACTTGGATATGAGGGTAACATACTCGTCAATCAACATGTTTCCTTACCGCTGGGCTGAAACATACTTATCTCCAATCTACACTGACAAGGAAATATGTCTAGATCTACCAAGGACAGGATTAATGTCCAATCCTTATTATTATTCCCAGAGACAGTAACACAGTAAAACATGCAGTGACTGGTCTATTCGATGCACACTTCATTCTATTGAGGCAGGTCGGGGAAAGGGGGCAAAAATGTAGGCCTAAGTTTGAGATTATATGGCCTGCCCAGCTTCTTTTAGAGGTATGACAAGGAGACAGTAAGCATGGCTGATTAAAATACCGCAAAGTAATTTGTAAGTTTTATATCAGTTGCAACTGAGACTCAGTGTTAATAGCTTGCTCATGGGAATGTTGTCTACGGTGGTTGTCACCAACAAGTTACTTGGAAATGGCAGCCATCTTGAATGGACGTCTGGTCACAGTGCGCGTCGTATCCATGGCAGTTTCTAAGCAAAAGGTACACAGTTGCAACCAGCACCTTAGCATAGAACATGTGTTGCCGATTTATTGGTCCGTAGGGGCATATTTATGGTGGTTGTCAAATTTGATTGACACATATGCTGTCATCTAATAAACCTTACAGAGTCCGTTCGGTTGCACGTAAGGAGCTCTCCCCCTCCCATCCCCACCCCCCCCCCCCACGTAAGGAGCTCTCCCCCTCCCACCCCCACCCCCTAGCATCATGTCTGGTAGAGTGCAAATGACGTTTGCATCCTGTAATTATGTCGCTATTAGTGTAATCGTGTTATTGGATCCAGTAGTACTCAGTAACTGCCTATCATATATCCAATAGTTCATGAAAACATTACCCACATCCATAAATCCCGACCCAAGAGTAAGAGCAGAGTCAACTAGGAAAGATGATTTGCTGCCTAGCAAATCAGTGTGTGTGTCTTCAAAGCATATTTGTATGGCAAAGTACAACTATTCAATAAAACAGGTGTAGAAGTTGGAATGGCATCTCTATCTATCATAGCTTTGAAGTTATTCAAGATAAAAAATCTCTAATGGTGCTATTTAGCAATTTAAATTGCTACAACTTTTATTTTTGATTCATTAGGTGATTAGGTGC
This sequence comes from Hermodice carunculata, assembly GCA_964020975.1. Classification (NCBI taxonomy): domain Eukaryota; kingdom Metazoa; phylum Annelida; class Polychaeta; order Eunicida; family Amphinomidae; genus Hermodice; species Hermodice carunculata. The sequence continues at coordinate 31,807 of CAXHWN010000234.1, read as the reverse complement.
CAATGGTCAACAACCCCCTAGTAGAAGTTGGAATGACATCTCTATTATACTGTTGAAGATATTCAAGATTGAAAATTTCAAATGCCCCTAATTTGCATAATTTTAAACATCTTCATTTCTCTGTATTAAACAGTCAAACTCCTCGTATGGAGGTACAATCATGCCAAGTTTGGACTATCTATGTATAATAGTGTCCGAGGTGTCGGACAAATTTGGTGGTATAGATGGAAGGAAGAAAGAAAGAAAGAAAGAAAGAAAGAAAGAAAGAAAGAAAGAAAGAAAGAAAGAAAGAAAGAAAGAAAGAAAGAAAGAAAGAAAAACAGTATGTCTGTGTTGGCACACAGACATAAAAAGAAAGAAAGAAAGAAAAGTGTTTGTTGACACACACTTTAATGATAGAATGCATGAGCAGGGATCTTGAGCATTTCCTGGACTGTGTAATTGTATATGAATAATGTAGCCCGAAATGTTTTCTTTAGCAGCCACTGAGCTGACTGGTGTCCAGAAAGAAAACATTAACTGATAATTAAATTACCTAACAGACATAGCCATTCAATCAATGCAGCCAATGTTTATATGACAAAATTAACTCATTCAGTGATGAACCCAAAGGATATGCCCTTTGCTAATTCTTTCAAATTTGCATTGCTAATACAATGTGTGAAACAAATAAAAAAGGTCAGAATATCACAAATCATGAGCAGAAGAATACTCAGTATATCCCTTTGATACAAATTTTACTGACAGTAAATGGAGACTTCTGTCCAGAATGAATCAAGGGATGCTGCATTTTCAAAGGGTCATTTTGATGTCACATCTTGTAAAATATATACCAGGATTATGGCTTGTTTGCAGTTTAATCGAGATGTGACACGCCTGTAAAAATGTCCCACAGGTCTTTCGATGTTGATAAAGGTTCTGGATTATGAGTGAAATCTATTGGGGGTAATAAAATACACATAAACTCAAGGAGGAAAGGGTAGGGTTTATTTTGATGTGGTTACACTTCCCAGGACTTTGGAATAAGCTGGCCATTTGATACCAATCATTCACTGTCACTGGTCATGTGTGTTTGGTGGGGTGGCAGACACATAGCAGGGCCAGCTCCACAGTAAAATGGTGTCCCTTTAGCCGGATTATTTTGTAAAAAATGCAATTATTTGACGCTACAAAAGTGAAAATAAAACCCATATAAATGTCTGCAGCAGCACCCATGTGGACCTGTTTACAAACACCACTAATTATAGCAGCCGGGTTGAGTGGCAGGGCAAAGAGGTCAGTGATAGGCTGTTTGGTCCACCAGCACTGTAGTCACAACTAATGAGACAGCCTCCAGAGCTCAAGTTGGAATGCACTGTATAGCATGTAACATATTGAAGATTTAAAACTTTAATTAGCCCTCATTTGCATAATTTTGAAAAGCATGACCTCTCATTTTAAAAAGGCCAGACTTTATCTATAGAAGTATAATTGTGCCAAGTTTGGAGTTTCTACGTGTTATACTTTTCAAATGAAATGTCGGACAAATTTGCCTGTAAAGAAAGAAAGAAAGAAAGAAAGAAAGAAAGAAAGAACTAGAAAAGAAGATTTGCTTCAAAGCAAATCTGTCTGTGTGCCTTCAAAAGTTGTAAATATTAAATGCTACAACTTTATCCTATGGTACTTCACCTCACTTTGAGCCTATGCCTGGATGCGAATTTCAAAGTCCAAATGACCTTGACCTTTCACCTTTCCAGGTCACATGTAAATTGCACAGTGTTACATAACCGACACATGTAAATTGCACAGTGTTACATAACCGATAAGCCCAACATGAACCAAGTCGGATGAAAATTGACCAAGTTTTGACAAGATGAAACTTTCAAAGGGCCAAATGACCTTGACATTGCCCTTTTGAGGTTACATGTTTTTATACAAACATACAGTGTTGCAAAACCTACAATTTGAGTCTAACATGATTAAAATTGGTTGGAAATTGGCAAAGTTATGGCTGGACGGAACTTTCAAAGGTCGAAATGACCTTAACCTTTGACCTTTAGAGGTCACATGTAGGTTTCAAAAATGTGCAGTGCACAATAGCTACAGTTTGAGCCCAACATGATCAAAATTGGATAAAAATTGACGAAGTTATGGCAAGAAGAAAGCAACCATTGAAAGTGGCCTCTGACCTTGAAGTGACCTTTGACCTTGAGATGACCTAACCTGAAGTGAACCTTGACCTCAAAAATGACATTTTGGCTTAAAATTGACCTTTGACCTTGACATGACCTTTGACCTTGACATGACCTTGACATTTGAGATGACCTTTACCTGGCTATGATTGAATTCCTATACACTCTGAACCACATCTACTGTAGTACATAAGATATTGAAGATTTAAAACTTTAATTGGCCCTCATTTGCATAATTTTGAAAAGTATGAACTCTCATTATAAAAAGGTCTGACTTCATCCATAGAAGTATAATTGTGCCAAGTTTGGAGTTTCTACGTGTAATACTTTTGAAATGAAATGTCGGACAAATTTGCCTGTAAAGAAAGAAAGAAAGAAAGAAGAAAGGAAAGAAAGAAAGAAAGAAAGAAAGAAAGAAACTAGAAAAGATGATTTGCTGCATAGCAAATCAGTGTGTGTGTCTTCAAAGCATATTGGTATGGCAATGTACAACTATTCCATAACACAGGAGTAAAAGTTGGAATGGCATCTCTATCTATTACAGCTTTGAAGCTATTTAAAATTTCTAATGGTGCTATTTAGCATAATTCAAATTGCTACAACTTTTGTTTTAGATTCATTACATGCACAATGGTCATGAACCCTCTATTAGAAGTTAAACTGACATGAACATGAACCAAATCGGATGAAAATTTACCAAGTTATAGCAAGATGAAACTTTCAAAGCGCTAAATGACCTTGACCTTTGCCCTTTCGAGGTCACATGTTCTTATAAAAATGTGCAGTGTTACAATACCTACAATTTGAGTCTAACATGATTAGAATTGGATGGAAAATAGCCAAGTTTTGACTGGATGAAACTTTCAAAGGTGCAAATGACCTTGACCTTTGACCATTAGAGGTCACACATAAATTTTAAAATATGCAGGGTTACAATAGCTACAATATGAGCCCAACATGATCAAAATTAGATAAAAATTGACCAAGTTATGGCTAGAAGAAGGCCACCAAGGAAAGTGGCCTTTAACCTTGAAATGACCTTTGACCTTGAGATGCCCTCTACCTGAAGTGAACCTTGACCTCAAAAATGACATTTTGGCTTAAAATTGACATTTGACCTTGACATGACCTTTGACCTTGACATGACCTTGACATTGGAGATGACCTTTACCTTGCTATGATCGAACTCCTATACACTCGGAACCACATCTACTATAGTATATAAGATATTGAAGATTTAAAACTTTAATTAGCCCTCATTTGCATAATTTTGAAAAGCATGACCTCTCATTATAAAAAGGCCAGACTTTGTCCATAGAAGTATAATTGTGCCAAGTTTGGAGTTTCTACATATAATACTTTTCAAATGAAATGTCGGACAAATTTGCCGGTAAAGAAAGAAAGAAAGAAAGAAAGAAAGAAGAAAGAAAGAAAGAAAGAAATAAAGAATTCCTAGAAAAACAGGAAAGTGTGTGCTGACACACACACTTTAATAAAGAATTCCTAGAAAAACAGTATGTCTGTGTTGGCACACAGACATAATTCCTAGAAAAACAGAAAAGTGTGTGCTGACACACACACTTTAACTAGAGCATAAGGTAGATATTCAAGAGTTTCCCTGCAATCAACATTCAGTTTGCCATAGCAATCTGCCGAAATTTCAATCCTGACTGTTGACAGGCAGTTATCCATAAATGTAACCAGCGCTTTAAACTGGTCCTCTCAACTTTTGTTTATATATTCTTCATTAACTACAATCTTTGAAACAAGTAGGCCTACATGGTTACTTTATCATTATTTTGAACATTTCTTGTTGGCAGTGTCAATTACAGACCTGTCTATGAATTATTTTACCACTAATGTTTGGGCACTAGTATATATATATATATGGACCCTTTTGTGATCAGCAGCTTCACATAGTGCATGGAAGCACGCAATTCGTAGTCAGAATAATCCCAGGTATGGGTTAAAACTTTAACAAAAAAGTAGCACCATTTTCTCGTCTGGCAACAATTACCATTTGCAGCAATAGATTGGAGTACAAGTCTTGTCCAATAAACTGCAAGCAGTGAGGAATGATTAATATAGTTTAGGAATCATTGAAGTTGGTTAATAAGTTAGCAGACAGTCGTCATGAATATTTTAAGCAGATTTGGCATGTGAACATACTGACATATTTATAATGTTAACATATTTATCATGTTTACGTAAACTGTGCTATCAATCAAAACTTAAATGTTCGGAAAACTTACCCTCAAGAACCAATGCCTTCGCCATTTCCGATGGAGATGATGATTAATAAGGAAAAGACCTTTCTTTCTTTCTTTCTTTCTTTCTTTCTTTCTTTCTTTCTTTCTTTCTTTCTTTCTTTCTTTCTTTCTTTCTTTCTTTCTTTCTTTCTTTCTTTCGTTCTTTCTTTCTTTCTTTCTTTCTTTTATCTGTACTTTTTTCTCTTTTTCTTTCTTTTGATCCTTTTTTGTATTACGTCCTGTCTTTTTATGCCAGCTGGTTGGAAAAGACCACTCTTATATAACACTACAGTTTTTTTGCTATATCGCTTTTTGAGCTTCTTTTATACTTAGCAGCACCTCTTGACCACTTAGTGTTTTTTCCTTTCTCTTTTTATCTGTATCTGTATCTCGCCTGTCTTTTTTCTTTCTTTCTTTCTTTCTTTCTTTCTTTCTTTCTTTCTTTCTTTCTTTCTTTCTTTCTTTCTGTACTTTTTCTCTTTTTCTTTTTTTCTCCTTTTTATGCCAGCTGGTGGGAACGGACCACTCTTATATAACCCTACAATTTTTTTGCTATACAAATTACTAATCCAAGTGGTCTCCATGTCGTTAGATCTGTACACTGTTCCATAATGCTATCAGTTCCGAACCAATTGTTTTTAAAAAAGTATTTTACAAAATAGTGTATCATATGTCCCATCACGTCGTTTTTCACAGACTTTTTAAAGCTGTGGTTGTTGATAAAAAGAAACCAAAGAAAAAAGACAATAAAAAAATATAAGAAAACAAAAATGAATAAACAAAAACAAAACAAACAACAAAACCCACGAAAAAAATAATAAAACATTCAAATTGATTTTATGTATGACGGCGGCTTCCGCTGAATAATTGTATGTGAATCTGTCTACTTTTTTTCTTGATATTGAAAAGTCGCCAAAATGAAAAATCCATTTGTGTCGCTGGTCTCACTTGAATGTGTCTCCCTACCATCCACTGAATATCGATTAGAACCATACGATGCGTGACAATCTGTAACGGAAGACCCTGCTATACTCAAGAGAGTACAATGCGAGGACAAAACTTTATTTCTCCTTGCAATTATGACCAAATTGGTTTAAAGACACGCAGGCATAACATATCAACGTCGGAGACACCTGTTACATGGGAGGCAAATTATGACGGATTGCATTGAGCGAAAATAGTGTGCACTTGATATTAGTGTCATGGAGTGCGGTTTTCTCGGGCTTCTCCTCGTTGTTTCTCTATGCCAAGCACAAGGTAAACAACAATTCCTTCATATTTCATGCTTACAACATAACACAGTTATCATCTACAACACATTTCATATTGAAATACGTCTTGAATTTGGAAATATTTATCGAAATCTGAGACCACAAAATACACTTTAAATATTTTGTTCGATTTAATTCAAAGTATATAGTATACGACGTTTATGTTTTATCCCATTCATTCGTATATGATCTATAGGCTCAAGGCCTACGCATATAAAATATTATAGCAAATCATTGACGTTCAACATTACATCCACTGATTTAATTTTTGTCCACAAAACAGATTTTCAACCTCTCCGGAACCTTGTTATATTACATTCTTCTCTTTGTTGTTGTTGTTGTTGTTGGTGGTGGTGGTGGTGTTGTTGTTGTTGTTGTTGTTGTTTTTCTTGCATATCACAATCTGTAAGCCATTATCCAAATGGTATTGACTGTACCCCATGTCATAACTAAACTCGATCCCGTGAATCAAATTGGTTATTGTGCACATTAACGACTTCTAAGATATCTAAGTTTATATGACATCGATCGTCAATTATGTATCAGGAACACACGCAACTCATCATTACTTTTTCTCCGACATCGTTATAAGCTCCCTGCTGTTCTTTATCCTCCTCCATCTCCTCCTCCTCCTCCTCCTCCTCCTCCTCCTCCTCCTCCTCCTCCTCCTCCTCCTCCTCCTCCTCCTCCTCCTCCTCCTCCTCCTCCTCCTCCTCCTCCTCCTCATCATCATCATCATCACCCCTCTTCCTGACTCGTCCCCATCAATTTTCCTACTCCTGCTCATCCCCTTCTCCTATCAATGAAGGTGCATAAGTAGACTGGGTGCATAGTAAGAGCTTACGGCAGTGATGACAAATGAAGATGTTCCACTACTGTCATATGTGTATACAGTATTTAGCAGGTCTGACAACCTAAAGAGACACCAACTGTCTATACACCAAAACATATCACTTTGTTCAGACGAAAATATTGCATATTGCCACTCACTGGCATCCTCTCAACATATCCCACTCCCACATGCAAATTAGACGACCATGGACGATCACCATGAGTAACCTGTTCAGCATCTTAACCCTTTCTTCCTTGAATTAAGACTGAGTCAACAGCTTTCCTTGGCATGGGTTGGGCACTTAGTGCCCAACCCATGCCAAGGAAAGCTGTTGACCTGGGGCATGTGATCTTGATAAGTCTCATGCACATTTCTCAGTCAAATTGTTTTTCATAACTAGTTGAAAACACTGAAGCAGACGACACTTGACCACCAGCGAGTTTTGCCCGGTTGAGGGGGAAAGGATTAAAGGAAACTCAGAAAAAAGCTTCAAGCTAAAACATTCTTTCACCATCGCCATCACTGCTCCAACAGGTTTTGGTGAACGGTGCTTATGGAAAGACTTTTGAAAGAGAGCCTGATTGGTCCACTGCCACACAGGACTATCTGGTAATATGGACAATAACAGTCACTATATGCATCAATGCAGAGACACACACCTGCAATTAAATTTATCCAAGGTATATCTCAAAATTTATGAGATGACAATTTTCTCGATACAAAAATAAGAAATATTCTGATGGCCGATGACGTGACGAGTCAAGTTGGCAAAGATACAAAGCTTACAGATTTATTGACCAAAGGAAGGCACCATAAGAATCTGAGAGTCATTGTATTAACGCACAATTTTTATGAGCCAAATACAGTGACCATACGGAGAAATTGTCATCATCTTGTTTTGTCCAATATGCCAGCTGATCAACAACAAGGAGAAAGCATGAGTCAGCGCATGTTGAGCCCAATGACATGATTGTAGAATACAAGATAGCAACAGCCAGGTCTTATGGGTATCTGTTGATAGACGTCAAGCCAGGCACACCGGGACATGACCGATTAAAGCAAACATCGTAACTGCAGACGGAAAGAAAGACATACTACCACAACAGATTTTGAATCAGGTTTAGCCACCAATACAAACTGAAAAGAGGACAAAAAGCAATAAGTGGACTCTTACCCTTGGAGAGCCTCTGCTGACAAACTCCTGGATTTGGTACCCCTGGATTACAAAGAAAAGAAGAGGCAGACAACTTTCAATTCAACTCCAGACATGGTGTTTTGCAATTGTTGTGGTATTGTGTTTGACGACGTAGCTGAATTACATCACCTGGCCAAGTGGTGTTTGAGACACATATGGCAACAAAGGCATCGCATGGGTGACATTGGTGATGATGAAATTGGGCCTAAATGGACCAAAATGTATTGGCTGAGCTGAAATGATCAAGAAGCTGAAGACAGTGAGATGGAAACTGCTGAAGAGGTTGGAGATAATTCACCCTTCAAGAATTTGCTTGACAAAGAATTTAATGATTGGTAGAAGAGTACAATGCAAAGGTAGACTCCTACAAAGAGGTCGGGAAAACACAAGAATAAGCCGAGAAGCAAGCTAAGAAGATTTGCTTTCCAAGTACAATAAATCCCTCAGGAGCAAGTATGCAAAATGGTGCGAGGTCGTGTATGAGTTGGAAAAAAATACACATAATTTAAAAAAACATTGATGATCTGATGGATGAAGAGGAAGACATGGAGTGGCAAATAAGCCATGCAAGTAGTTTTAAAGAAGAGAAAGCTTTGCCTCAGAAACTGATCTGAGACTATGAACCAGACGAATAATCTGATGAATTCGATGGAAAAGCAAGCGTAACTTTTGTCCTGAATGTGTTGAGATATTATGATGCTGACAAAAACATTTCTGATATATTTGTGCTGCTGAGAAATTCGTACTGCTAAAATAGTGTGTTGATCTGAAAGGTGTTGACCATTAAAATGTTGACCTGAACATGATGTGATCAAAAAATGTTGAACAAAGTATAGTGGTGACAAGAAATGTTGATTAAAGCGTAATGCTGACAGGGAAATGATTACCTCAGCATTGTGTTACATATCGATTAGTCGTATTCCTGATACAACCAAGAACAGGAGTAAGACGTTATTATAAGTAAAAGAGAACAAGTAATGCAACATGACAAGATTGGATTTCAAGAAGCATTGACATCCGCCTTGAGTTATAGAGGAATTTGAATAAAGAATATACTGCAATTATACCTTTCTCTATACACTCTATAAGTAACAAAAATTGCCTGTGCAGTGGGCTATATTCCATGAGTATACTTCGTGGATCAAGTGTTCCGATTCATGTCTTGTGAAGACTGCAAAACTGTATTGCCAGGAAACAATCCTGCTGGATTAACAATACAATTACCAGGCACCACTTGACTTGAAGGCATTTGGATGTGTGCACTAACAGAGATTTATCTCTCTAACGGCCACGCCTAAACAGATTGCAGTGTCTTCGAATTCTTATCTGATTAAAGAATCTTACATCAGTGATACACAGTGGATCGTGTTTGGTAGTGATACCCGTAGAAGTCAAAGTAGACACAGACCTCACCTTTATGGATCCTTACTACTTTAAAATCGTGCAGAATCAAGCACACAGGAGTCATGAGTATCTGAGAGATCGCAAGTGCCCAATATTGGAAATAAAACTGCAAATGGAGCGACAAACTTTTCCCTGAAGGATGATGGTCTTCAAGTGAATGTTATGTGTATGACAAAGTGTAATGAATGCTGCATTGTATGATATGTCAACAAAACACTGTCATCTTTGTTGTTTGTTAAGAAAGGAGTAAGTTTTATTTTATTTTCCTATATTTTATTTAATTTTATTTATTATTTTATTATTATCATTCATTATAATGTTTTATATTATCAACTTATTGTATTCTTTTTTATTTTATTTCCCTTTTTTGACCATCTAAAATTCCAGTATCTTAGTAATAATCTACGGCCGTTTGGACGTGTCTGCTGACGTCACATCCCAACTCCAACGCGTATCCGGATTATCATGTCATATTTGCGGCTCTCTTGAAACATGTTCAGATCTAGGTTCATTCCTTAAAAAAAATGGAAAGTTATATGAGACTCATGTACAGGTAAAGACTTGTTTTGATGACAAAAAGAAACGTCTATTGTATTGCATCAGGTGTGTATGGACTTGTTTTAATTACAAAGTGTTATAGATACGCATGCAAATACATGTTTTGATTAGAAAAGGAATGTCCATTGTATGGTATCAGATGTGTATGTGCAAGTAATAACACTCTCAGGAAAATACTTTGTAGACTATTTAATATGGAAGAATGGTTAGAAAATACAATAATTGTACAATAATTGTTCGGTCTGTCATAGTCGTCTGGCATGGCTTTTTTCAGAGAAACATTTCAAAGTCACATTAAAATAAAATTCTACATAAATACGTGCAAGATGATCACAAATTATCAAAATACACAGAAATGCCACATAATTTACAATCAAAATCCACATGGCTCAGTGTCTAACTTGTCTACCATGCGGTGTTCTAAACCCAACCCAACCCCCCAACCCCCCCCCCCCCCCACACACACACACATCTTGTCTGGCCCCATTGACAGACCGTGACATGTCCTCACCCATGATTCAATGTTATGCAAGAGTCCTACACACATATATTGTATCCTGAGAGGCCAGTTGCGCTGTTATGACATGTTCCAAAATGTCTGGAAAAGATTGGTTAGGCCTATATATAAGGGGATGTCAGCATATGTTGTGGACAATTTTTTCTCTATCAAAGAATGTTCTTAGCAGGAGAGGACCCGATATGTATTATTGGCACACATTCGGGTTTTGTATGTGACTAGGTCTGCCTGTGTTCAGACAAGTGTTAACTTTATGATGACCATGACTCATCCATCCTGTATTTTTAGATATCATAGTAATAATTAATTACGTCATTTATTGCATAAATGAAACCATAACGGTCGCTACTACTAGTATGTGCCGTACATATGGGCATGCAGTTGTATTTAATGCACGGTTACTTTGGAATCTAAGGCCATTAGGAGTTCTAGCAACGTACTCTATATTTGCAGTTGTAGCTATCCTTTAGGTTATTATTATCTCTATTGTAGTTTCTGGCCGCATACTGGGATCATACAATTATACATATGTGTCTATAAAGATGTAAGAATGTAAGAAAAACCAAAAACAAAAACAAAAACAAAACAAAACTAAAAACAGAAAAAACCGACATACAGTGGTACAAAAATAAAAGAGCAAAACAGGATGCAGATAATGAAAGATGCTGAATACGGTATGTGCATTATGTTTGTTTGAGTTTAACAGTCGTGTATAAACAAAGATATATGTTTATGAACAAAGACATACGTTTATGAACAAAGATATACGTTTATGAACAAAGATATACGTGGATAAACATAGTTAAACGTTGAGTTGCATCTTCCCTTTCGGGTACCATTAGTATCTGTATTTTTTTATTTTCATGACTATGTGTAAACCCAGGAAAATGGCTACTTAGAGTTTGGAATAATAGTTTTCGAAGGTCTTGATAAACGGGGCAGTGTAGAAACATATGAATTTTATCTTCTATTGAGCCTAAATTACAAAAAGTCCACTTTCGTTCAATTAACGAGTTTTTCAAAACAAAAAAAGTCTAGTTTTTAAGCGTAAAATATGATTGCTAAGTTTCAAGGGTGCAAACGGAAGTCTTAAGTCGAGATTTGTTACTATCGTCAGATAAGTCTTTTTTTGGTATTTTTGCTTGAGATAACTATATATTGGAAGATTACCTCCCGTGGAAGTTTTGATGTTGTGGGTCCAAAGATTAGTGTAAAAAGAATTATTGGTATTGATCGTTCAGGCGGCGTTCGAGCATAGACGATATCCTGTCCCTGCGGGTGTATGCTTCCCAAAGAGGAAGATCTCGTTTTCTCTTTAATTTTGATCCGGGTTTGGGTATTATCCGGGCTCGGTGTAGTAAAATTTCAGGCTATGCTATCATGACCAAGTATAAATTTACATTTACTGTTTTAAACAAAAACAGAAAGTTGCTTACGATATTTTTGGTAAGGGAATCTGATAGGTCTGTCGAGTAATTTGTGTTCTTACGGCACCCCACAGCTTGCCACCATAGACATTCAATTGCGGTTTTGGAGACAAGCACATTTTGGCATCTCAAATTGATTTCTGTTTTATTAAATTTGAGCTTTTCAATATTTTATCCATATTATATCGCAACACGAGCAACAGGTCAATATTTCGGAGACCTTGAAGGTGATCTTCAGAAAACAGAGAGTAGGACTATGTTATTTGTGAACATAAGTGACGTAACACCTCTGCCACCGATATCTACACTATTTGCGGGAAAACTTAAGAAATATTCTAAGCCGTTTTTTGAAAATATTAAATAATAATGGACACAGGGCGGGGGGGGGGCGTGTTTTAGGCTGATGTAACCGCCGAAATATGGCATTATTCTCCCTGGTAGCTTTACTATTTGTGCGTTTGAATACGTCTTGTATCAGCTGGAGGGTCGCGTTACTTATGCCAGCTTCATGTACGTGTATGTAGGTTGTTTACATGCTGGTGGCATTCCTTTCAAAGTAGGGGCAAAAATTGCAATATTTATTATTCGTTACATATTTCCCTGTGGGACCCACACATTACTGCTGCATAGTTAAAGTAATGATGTATATATATATTTCACTCCATGTGAAGAATGCATTTTGTGTTCTAGATGGGCCACACCCCCTAGAATGTCCCCACCAGGGAAAATAAATGACCATGCGTATCAGATTAATCATCATAAGTGAACCTAAGGGAATAGAACAGGAATCTTATCTTTATCCCAGCCGGCCATTGAAACACTGCTTGTAAGACTGGTAGAATTATTCACGACGTGTGAGCAGCATATGGAAGAAATCGCCATTGATCCTTACAAATGTGCGTGTGTAATCGAGTAGTGCTGCAAATAATTTATGACCTTTTAAAAACTGTATGTCTTTCATTTGTTGGTTTTTGTTTTTTTTTTTTTGTTTTTTTTTGTTTTGTTTTTTTTTTGTTTTTTTTTTTTTTTTTAAGCACTTATTTTTATGGCCTTTGACTCTCGTCGACGAAGGCAATATGCCCTTCATGGAAAAAGTCCTTATCTAAGTAGAAAGTGTGTAAGCTTTTTGTGCAGAACTTTTGTAAATACTTAGGAGTCAGTATTTCATAACGTTATACTTCTGTAGTTTTTGGATTTGAGGAAAGTATATAAGCTTTTGGCAGAACGTTTGAAATCACTGTTATAACATAATTGAGTCAGTATTTTGTAACGTTATATCTCGGTAATTTTGGGATTTTCCTTTATCCCCTCTCTTTAATATTGGGCTAAGGAAACTACATATTATCCAATAAGTTGGAAACGTACGTATCTGTGGGAATTTTGTTGAATATTGGTATCATTATTTTCGCTATGTACATTTTACCAGATTCCAGCATACTGTTCTTAATGCCATGTAGTCCTGGTTGTTTTACCAGATTCCAGCATACTGTTCTTAATGCCATGTAGTCCTGGTTGTTTTACCAGATTCCAGCATACTGTTCTTAATGCCATGTAGTCCTGGTTGTTTTACCAGATTCCAGCATACTGTTCTTAATGCCATGTAGTCCTGGTTGTTTTACCAGATTCCAGCATACTGTTCTTAATGCCATGTAGTCCTGGTTGTTTTACCAGATTCCAGCATACTGTTCTTAATGCCATGTAGTCCTGGTTGTTTTACCAGATTCCAGCATACTGTTCTTAATGCCATGTAGTCCTGGTTGTTTTGAGCTCTTTAACTCACTTAGAATTTGAAGTACACTACTTTCGGTGAGGTTCCATGGGCTGGACAGATCTTTCTGTTGGAGTTTTACATGATGGAAACACTACTTTAGAGGCAGGATAGCTCGATACCCCTAGTAAATGAATGGCCAGGTCGGGTACAATGGGAGGTCCAGATTAAGCTTCTATCTATGATAAAGCTGAAGTACATGCTGTGCGTGAACATACAGCTAGTTGTTCCTAGTCCCAAGGGAAAGTTACTAGCATGTAGTTCAGTCTTTAAAATACCAACAAAAAAAAAGTTACAAAAACAGACCAAACAAACCCCCCCCAAAAAAAAACAAAAAAAACAAAAAAACAAAAAAAAAAGCAAAAACAAAAACAAGAACAAAAAAAAAACAAAACAAAAAAAAAAACAAAAAACAAACAAACAAACACAAACAAAAACAAAAAAACAAACAAAAAAACCCACGCTTTTGACTGTATTTGTTCAGTTGCATTTGTATTTTTGTCTAGACAATACACTGATGATATGCATATTTCCTCTCCTTTAGCGGGACGCAGCATTTAAACTTGTTTACTGTGGCAAGATATCAGAATTTGCATTATAGATGTTTAGTTTTAGACCCCTCGTGGATCGAACGTGTGGATTTCACCACATATATTTTGACAATTTGCTAAAATATAGCTCATAAAAGGGAAAAGGAACTTCAATGATCAGAACATTGATTTCCTGGTATTATTTATATGTTTTGTCCGCAGGTGTGGTTCACTTTCCTAACCCAGCATCAAGAAATTCTACAAAGTACAAAGTTTATATTCCTGAATCGGCTCAAACAAGTGGAACCCGGTTCCGCTTCAAACAATTTGAGATAGAGTACCCGTCATACCTTTATCGGTGGTCATTGGACTCCGTGGATTTTACTGTGGCTGCTGATGATTTTGAGACTGTCAGTTCAAGGCAAGTTATCTGTGTTTAGACTGTGAAAAATATGTAAACTCACATGTTCCATATAAAAATATGTTTTATGTTTTAGGCACGCTTGGATCTTTCAGTGCTTAGTTACACGCGAATTCAAAAACTTGACCTTTCTTCCTTTGATGTTCAGGCATGCTGATGCTGAAATGTTTTTTTTTTCCGAAGAATTTTTAATCTGCAATCATTATAATAGTCTGAACTAGGCGACTTGAGTACTTATTCATTATTGTGAACTACTGAAATGAATAGACCGAGGCAGTAGTGTAGGAGCTGATAACAACACGTGCAAGTTAAGGCTTAATTTAAGATAGTGTTAACTGACATATACCGTGTCTGAATTTCCATGTAGATGCGAAAACACGAAGGAAATGCAGCATGCCACTTATGGCGGGGATTCAATTTTATAAAAAAAAAATGCAATAATAATAATAATAATGATGATGATGATGATGATGATGAAGAAGAAGAGTAGTAGTAGTAGTAGTAGTAGTAGTAGTAGTAGTAGTAGTAGTAGTAGTAGTAGTAGTAGTAGTAGTAGTAGTAGTAGTAGTAGTAGTAGTAGTAGTAGTAATAGTAGTAGTAGTAGTAGTATAAAACCAATTTAGAGAATATCTTATAAAAAAGAATCCTGGTTAGTTTTGGCAGGAAATTGTTCATTCAAACGCCATGTTTATAGCTTATGGACTGCACTGACAAACGGGAGGCGCACATATACATACAGAGAGGACTGTGGCTACCACATCCAGGGATATTACAGTCTTCTCTTTGTCGGCGGCGGCACTGACCGTTTTGCAGAGACAGTGGACCTGAACATGCAGGATATAGGGTAAGATATGTATATTTAACGCCCTTCTATTATTGCGGTTATATTGTACAATTTTATATGGCTACGAGCCTTTGGCGAGCAATGTTCGGTTTGAAACGAGTGCTGTCTCAATCCATTCACCATGACACGGCCATGTGGATTTTTTTCTCCCATAGAGCGTGAAAGCCTGTGTTTTTGTCAAAAACCTATTTGGTTTAGCGTGCTTGTAGCAGCCGTTTCAACTCCATTTTGTTGCCTTTCAATATTGCGTTGCTATGGTACGTCACTCAAGAAAGAACTTTCAGTGACTCTTCTCTATCTTACATAATCTGATTGGTTTACAAATAAAACAACAACCAATAGGAATTTCTCTTTTATTTCATTTTGATCGCAAAATCGTTCTACACATATGTTGGGAACGATTGTGTCTCCAGATGGGTAACTATTGGAGAAAACATCAAAGATAACGTCCGCAACGCCTGTGCCTTTGGTTGTCGCTCAGCACAGTGCTGTCGAAATTTTACAAGCACTTAGCGATGGAGGTGCATATTTGGATAATGTACCTGCAACTGGCAAATGGGACACAGTTGCCAGTTGCAACTTTATCTTGATGATAAATGAATTTATTGACGGACAGGCCGACAGCGACACACAGAAGAAGACGGAACAAGGTGTAGCATTGTAGGCCTGCTGCGTGCCTCACTGAAGGAGCGTTATGGTGAAAACACACCGCCAGATCAACGTCATGAAGAGACGTTGAATGACTACTTGGCAGAATTTATTGTCACTGTGCGTACAAAAGATGGCTGGGAATATGAACCCAGGTCACCGAGGTCAATCTTTGCAAGTATAACTCGTTTCCGTCGTGAGGGAAACTATGGTACAAGCATTGTTGAGGATATCCAGTTTGCGAAAGCTCAGGTTCAGTTTTACCATAACAATGACTTAACAGATGGGAGAATGCAAGAATGATGTTTCAAACTATTTGTCTAATTTGTGACATAGAAAGCCAGTAATTTGTCCTCGCCACAGGAAGTGCAGGCTATATGGCACTTCAAAGAAATTCTCAGGGATCATGGGTAAATTTTCAAGGATTATGGGAAAATCCAGAAGTGTCATCAAAGACTGGTCTGTGCAAGTGTGCATTTATAATAATAACAGGAAATGCAAAGGGTCAATTGATACCTAGTTCACAGGCCTGAGTGATAATCTGACAGACTTGAGTAGTAGTCACACTTCGTTGTGTGGTGTGCTGCAGCTTGTGTATGTTGCATTTTTCTCCACAGTTGCTCTAACAATGCTGTTCACTATTCCGTGGTTGCTACCTTCCATGGATTTTCTGTAAACCTCAATACTGCAACATTCCCATTGGTTAGAATCTTTGAATGGTTACATTTAATGATGGACACCTTGCTCATAGAATGTAAATTTTAACTTCCTAAAAAAAGAATATGATACAAAAACTGTCTTAACACTTCAACACATATCCAGTAATTGGGGTGACTATGTTAATAAGCTTGGCGGATGCAGGAATCCAAACACATGGAAGAAGCAAAGTCACAAATCATAGTGTTAGGAAACTATTATTTAAACACTAAAAGATGACAATGTGCCAGATACAAAAATCAATCAGCTGACAGGTCACAAAAATATCCAGTCATTGAATGTGTATTCAAGTATGACCATAAAGAAGTAGCAAAATATATCAAATGGGAGTCACACTCAGACAATACCGACAATAGGCCTACGGTAAGCTACCCGCCTACTGTAAGCTGTCCGCCTACAAGTAAATCTACAAGCGGGCCTACTGTAAGCTGCCCGCCTATAAGTAGATCTACAAGTGAACCTACTGTAAGCTGCCCGCATACAAGTAGATCTACAAGTGAGCCTACTGTAAGCTGCCCACCTAAAAGGTGATCTACAAGTGAGCCTACTGTAAGCTACCCGGCTACAAGTAGATCTACAAGTGAGCCTACTGTAAGCTGCCCGCCTACAAGTAGATCTACAGATGAGCCTACTGTAACCTGCCCGCCTACAAGTAGATCTACAAGTGAGCCTACTGTAAGCTACCCGCCTACAAGTAGATCTACAAGTGAGCCTACTGTAAGCTGCCCACCTACAAGTAGATCTACAAGTGAGCCTATAGTAAGCTGCCCACCTACAAGTAGAGCTACAAGTGGGCCTAATGTAAGCTGCCCACCTACAAGTAGATCTACAAGTGGACCTACTGTAACCTACCCGCCTACAAGTAGATCTACAAGTGAACTTACTGTAAGGTGCCCGCCTACAAGTAGATCTACAAGTGAGCCTACTGTAAGCTGCCCACCTACAAGTAGATCTACAAGTGAGCCTACTGTCAGCTGTCCGCTTACAAGTAGATCTACAAGTGGGCCTACTGTAAGCTGCCCGCCTACAAGCAGATCTACAAGTGAGCCTACTGTAAGCTGTCCGCCTACAAGTAGATCTACAAGTGGGCCTACTGTAAGCTGTCCGCCTACAAGTAGATCTACAAGTGAGCCTACTGTAAGGTACCCGCCTACTGTAAGCTGTCCGCCTACAAGTAGATCTACAAGTGGACCTACTGTAAGCTACCCGCCTACAAGTAGATCTACAAGTGAAGTTACTGTAAGGTGCCCGCCTACAAGTAGATTTACAAGTGAGCCTACTGTAAGCTGCCCACTACAAGTAGATCTACAAGTGAGCCTACTGTCAGCTGTCCGCTTACAAGTAGATCTACAAGTGGGCCTACTGTAAGCTACCCGCCTACAAGCAGATTTACAAGTGAGCCTACTGTAAGCTGGCCGCCTACAAGTAGATCTACAAGTGGGCCTACTGTAAGCTGTCCGCCTACAAGTAGATCTACAAGTGAGCCTACTGTAAGGTACCCACCTACTGTAAGCTGTCCGCCTACAAGTAGATCTACAAGTGGGCCTACTGTAAGCTACCCGCCTACAAGTAGATCTACAAGTGAGCCTACTGTAAGCTTTCCGCCTACAAGTAGATCTACAAGTGAGCCTACTGTAAGCTACCCGCGTACTGTAAGCTGCCCGCCTACAGGTAGATCTGTAAGTGAGCCTGCTGTAAGCTACCCGCCTACAAGTAGATCTGCAAGTGAGCCTACTGTAAGCTGTCCGCCTACAAGTAGAGCTAGAAGTGAGCCTGATGAATTTAATGATGATCATTGATCATGATTTAATTGCTGCCAGGACATTTTGGGCCTAAGCAAAATGGTGTGGGGCCTATAAATTTAAACACCATTGACTGCTGTTTTTTGCATGCTAGTTGTAATTCAAAGCACACAAACACACTGTTTACTGGCCTTAGGTCATTTTGAGCCATTTTGTCAAATTTGATTGAAAACAAATAAACTTGGGAGTTTTACTGTTGTTAAATTTGATTGAAAATTTACCGTGCAGAATGTTGACATTTTTTGTGGTTTGAAATTAATGCAATATGAGAATATATTTAGGCCAGAGCTAGCAATATGTAAAACTGTATTATGAAATATATATACGCCTCGTGATAAAAGTTCATAAAGCTACCATTAAACTGAAATATTTCATTTGAAAATGTGTTATCCTTCAGTTAATAGTACAAGTCACATGTATAAGATAAATATGTTACAAAATAGTTGTAGTCCTATTTAGTTTTATGAATTCGTGCCTATACAGTATCCTTCACTCGTTCGCTTCGCTCACTTATGAAGGGTATGGTATAGGCACTCACTCTAAAACCCATATAGAACTACAACTATTATATAACCTATATATATATAATGTATCTATATATACATATATATGTGGAACCTGTCTAAAGGGACCACCCACAGGATCCTTGAACATGGTACTTCCTGACAGGTGGTCCCTTAGCAGAGGTGGGATTGTATATATATATATATATATATATATATATATATATATATATATATATATGTGTGTGTGTATGTGTGTGTGTGTGTGTGTGTGTGTGTATGTGTGTGTGTGTGTGTGTGTGTGTGTGTTTGGATATGTGTATATATATGTATATATTGTCAGAGATCGTAAGAGTCCAAGTGTCAAGGTCACAATATTTTCCGGGATTCTTTCATTGTTTTTGCTTGTTTGTTTTTTTTTTCCAAATTTAGTTTTTCAAACATTTAAAAAGGTATCAACGCTATGTAATATCGGAGAATCCCAAGCCGTGCCACTTTAGTATCAAAATCACATGCAACTAGTGATCTCCAAGACTCCAAAAGAACACTATTACTGAACTTCTGTATACATATATATATATATATATATATATATATATATATATATATATATATATATATATATACATGTATGTGTTTTATTTTTTTCGATAAAGGTCTTTCAGTTTCCATGTTACATACGGGTCTTGTGAAGACAGGAACAGCTTTCCGATATACGTCGAATGCTCCGTAGACCGGGGCTCTTCCTGGATGCGTCTGGCAGAGATTGCCGGTGGATATCCAGGTATAGCAATAATGGATATTTTTAATATTGTTTAATAGTAAAATATACTTTCTCAGTCGCTTTTTATGCGCCCAGACAGAATATCACAAGAAGCTTTTTTTCATATGTATATTCCTTTTGAAATGCGTATATATACATTTTATTTAGGAAGAAAATAAAAGAAAAATAAACCATTTTACGTTAATAGGCGGTGTGTTTAGCTATATTTTAATTACTTACAGACAACTGTTTAAAAGCTAATTAGCATTAGTAATTTGGGATCAAATTCAACGGAAGACTGAAATAAAGTTTTTAATATTGTAGAGCCATTATTATTGGTGAACTATATTGGACTTCGGACGAACACAAAAGCTGTTTATATATAACAGTGTTCTGCGTGCAGTTCATTATGTATACTTACTGATTAATCACATTTGTGTTTTATAAATTCAGCCAGAACTATTATCTTATCTCTCTCTCTCTCTTTCCTTCCTTCTGGCTTACTGTGCTTCCTCCCTGTTTCTTATTTTCTTTCTTTCTTTCTTTCTTTCTTTTTTACATTCGTTCTTTCGTTCTTTCTCTCTTCCTACCTGCACCCTGGCGTTCTTTCACCTGTCTAGCTATACATCTCTCTCTCTATCTCTTTCTCTCTCTCTCTCTCTCTCTCTCTATCTATCTATCTCTCTATCTATCTATCTATCTATCTATCTATCTATCTATCTATCTATCTATCTATCTATCTATCAGTCTGTTTGTCTGTCTGTCAGGGTTCATTTGTACCAATTGAGAAGATGAAAGCCAAGCACGAAATCTAACATTGTATTTGCCAAAGGAAAACACAATCTTATTGCAATAGAATATATTGGCTACCTTAGGATATCAACATGTATGACATATTTTGCTGTTGTCGTGGTAAATAATCAGATAGATACACTTGAGATACTTGGGGGGGGGTTCTTATTTTTAGAGGTAGCAACCATACAAACTCATCCTGCTTGTTTGCTTGTTTGCTTGTTTGTTTGTTCGTTCATTCATTTATGTTGAGTATCTTGCCGATTCTACATGAGAGGTTTTTTGTCAACCTTGTGGAAAGGTACGTAGCTGATTGGTAATGCAAATGTACATGTTCAAATGAATAAATTTAATAATAATAATAATAATAATAATAATAATAATAATAATAATAATAATAATAATAATAATAATGATAATAATAAAAATAATAATAATAATAATTTTAATAACAATAACAATAACAACAACAACAACAACAACAACAATAACAATAACAATAACAATAACAATAACAACAATAACAATAACAATAACAATAACAATAACAATAACAATAACAATAACAATAATAATAATAATAATAATAATAATAATAATAATAATAATAATAATAATAATAATAATAATAATAATAATAATAATAATAATATAGTCACTTCAGTACATAATGTCTGCTCTTCTCCATATTTGCCCATCAAGTACAAATTCCCGTTCTGAAGGCGCGGGAATGTTTTTCTTTTATTTTCCTGACATCACTAATTATGCATATCTGATATCCGGCTATATTTATCTCTCATGAATTTTCGACATTGGTACTTTTTAAGGTCATTCTTTTTCAATCAAGCATGAAAAAAAAATTAAAAAAAACAAACAAACAAACAAACAAACAAACAAACAAAAAAAACAACACATTTACTCATTCCACCCTAATGACGCTTTTTCCCGCTGATATCTAAATGTCGGCTGCTAATTGTATTTTACTAATTTAGGGATTATTTATCAAAATTTTGGATGAAACTTGCATGGAAGATCATTCTAATTTTATGCCCATGGTCAACAGCTTTCCTTGGGACGCTGTGGGCGTATTGCGCCCAGAGCGTACCGAGGAAAGCTGTTGACTCAATCTTATATCAGGGTGGAATGAGTTAAAACGTACCGGTCTATATTTGGAATTGCATTGGTGACAGTTGACTGCATGCAGACATTGTAGCCTTTTGACCGTGAACGCCAGAAGCGTGAGGAACGCCTCACTGTACAAGTATAAGTCAGTCTAGATTAAATTATAAATACAGCATATTAAAATGATGAATAACGTATTGGTAAGGAGACGTGTTTATCGGCATGAGACCATGAAAAACAATCAATGTTTAATACAGGTGTATTTGCACCAAAAAAAAAAAAATGGAAGTTATCCTTGTAGAGACAACGGCCCAGTGTCAGTTTGTCTGTGGCGATATACAATCTTCTTTTGATCTGCTGTGCTTCGTTCGTTGCCCCGTCATAATAGACAAGGGCAAGAACAAAAGGTTTAAGACCAGTCTAAAAGAGGGCACCGCAGTCAAGGGAGGGCTAGGGTTGTGTATTCCCATTACTTTACATTGTTATTTGCAACTTCACAACTTGAAAACCACTACACATAGAAACACCAAATTTCAGACAGTAAATTTAGATGCATAACTTAATACATCACAAAAGTCATATAACCACAGCTACAAAAGTGACTGGTTTATTAAAGGTTGTTTTGAATACAAACTAATGGGAGTACACAACTCTAGCCCTCCAAATGTTTGTGTATTCAGTTGTGTATTGGGGCAAATACACACCTTAGGGCTAATTCTGACCTTTCCTTTTCGTCCATTTCCCGCGAGACGGTTGATTATAGAGGAAATCCCGGTTTCTTGACTTGTTCCTTCGTGTGTTACCGTGTTGATGATATGTATGTCAGCTTCAGAACATATATTTAAGGCAAATTTGTTTAGGTATTTTAGTAGCAATTTTATTCTGAAAAGCTTCCCCGGGCGCACCGGAGGGTCTAGGTTAATACCTAGCGTTAATTTGAAATTTACTTAAGATAGATATAAAATAACTCTTTCGTTTAAAAAACCTATCATAAAGTGATCGGCTCTAGCCGGTCCGCCAAAATTCCTGTCTAGGGAACTTAAAACTTTTCTTCTTACATTGTTTAAAACCGGACATTAAGACAAAATAAATGAACATAAATCCTCGTAAACACAGTTACATATATCACACAGAATCTGACGCTCCCAAGCCTGCTACATTGTACCTTATACCTATACAGCATGGAGGTGCCTTGAATTTTAGGCGCGTGTCGTGCAAGTTGTTCTTGTTTAAAAGGTATGGCTCCCTAAGAAGAGAACTCATGTATCGTACGACAGTACAGAGATGTCCTGCCATCCATATCTTGAAGGAAAGGTAGATTACATTTGCTAATAGTTTCAGAAAGGACTTCAACCAAACAACATCTTCCCCAGCTTCATCTAAAATAATTGGTTACAGACACGCGTCTCCGGCGTCTCATATCTCATGCGGTAGAAATGAGGAGTGCGGCGGGAATTCAAGGGAAAGTCGATTGGCAGCCATTTAAGTTCACCTCACGCTGTTGACAACGATGGGTTTACATTTTATGTAGAGAATCCTTTAGAGAAGGAGTATTTAATCTATTCCAGAATAGAAATACTTAATTTTGTATTATTAGGCCACAATGCACACACGGGGGATTGAGGACAAAATTACATTCAGCTGTTTGGCAGCTTTCTTGCAAAGAAAAATGACAGGTAGATCAGAACTTAATCGATTGTCAATGTTTATTCCCAGGAGGAGAACACTTTCCTGGAATTCAATATCAACTTGATAGTATATTTCAGTGGATGCAGACATTCTTGTTTCTGGCTTCCTCTCTTATGGAGGGGTCGAAATACATGGCCTGAAATTTACTGATACTTGTCTGCATCTGGTTAACCGCGAAACAACGGATACAGTCAGCTGTTTTGAGCTGAAGACTATTCAGCATCTCCTGTTTACCTTACTGTTATCTTCACAACGCTATTGTCAGCATAATTATATGTACCACAATTTATCACACAAATATAGATACCATTCATAAATAAATTGAAAAGAATCGGTAACAACATGGACTCTTGGGGAACGCCCTTTTGGATATCGTCCGAAACACTTACATTTGTCAAATTTTGACACGTTGTTTTTTTCCAGTCAGATATGATTCCAGCAAGCCCGCAGCTGATTTATGAGACCATATGATTCCAGCTAGGCCAATAAGAAATCATGTGGTACCTTATCAAAAGCCCATGATAAGTCTACGAGTACTGCACTTGCATGATATTTGCCATCCAGGGTTTTTCGCAAGTCTTCTGACAATTATATCAGAACAGTTATTACAGCTGTGTGTTGTTTTGTAGGGTGACAGAATGGCATATGGAGGTGTATTGCTAAAATACTGGGATGGATTGCTATACTCTCACATAGATAACGGCAGCTGAAGCCATGAAATAGCTTGTCCAAAAAAATTACAAAAAACTACATTTACACTTAGATTCCAATTCTTAGTTTTCCTGACAGATCTTGATCTTCCTGCGTCTGAAATGGTTTGGGAGCCCCCCACCCCACCCCACCCCCCAGCACGATGACTTTTTTCTTGTTATGTCACTCCGTTGCTAGGTTGTTATAGTGTATTTTCCGACCCTAGAGTATAGGTTATGTACAGGTTACAGGGATCTGAAGAGGTCACAGATGTAGGGGGCATACATTCTGTTCTGGGCCTTGAACATTTCAAAAGCGACCAAGCGAAGTCTCCATACTTGTCAACTTGGTCGGTTCTCCCGTAGCGTGAGTTGTAATCTGACTCATTGCACAA
>CAXHWN010000234.1:0-5000 GCA_964020975.1 Hermodice carunculata | reverse complement strand
GAAGTCTGTCTCTGTTGTTGTCATTGGCATGTAACAGCGCGGTTGTTGGTAGGCATGTGTCGCGATAGCGACGTCATGAAAAAAAAATGCCCACCAACAACCGCGCTGTTTCATGCCAATGACAACAACAGAGACAGACTTCCAATCTTTTATATTTATATTCATATTAACATTAATAATAGAATTAAATTTGTCATGAATATTTGTGCGTAAAAGTTTAGATAGCCACTGCGAAAGACCGTGACCTTTTGTTTATCAGTGGGAGGAGCTATGGGTGTGGCCAACCGCTTGTTATGTAGCAAAGTAGGCACTGGCACGTGCCGTGCTGTACATGATGTTACCATCGACTGATGAAAACAAAATTTGTCCCTCTTCTTTCAGTGCTAACAAAAACTCCGAATGTAAATATATACAGATGACACTCGGGGTAGCGTGATGGTCATATACAGTTTCAATAAGTTTTTAACTGCAACATTTTCAAAGTTGCATTTTCAATTAATTTTGATCATTTCTTAGTCTACGCCCTTTTATGTTTTTTGTAGCAGGGTCAATTGAAAACTTTTGACCGAAAAATATCATAACTGAAAAGACTCATTTCAAGCATTCAGAATAAGGTGTTTTCAGTATAAAATTACTTGCAAACAATTACGAAATGTAGCCATTATTGCAAACTATAACAGCAATTGGTTTCTTTCTTTGTTTTTGATTGGACCAAGTGACCGGCATGATTTAGACCTGGCCACTCCCATCATATTTGATAGAGTGAACAGCTTTTCATAATAGAGAACCATCGTTTGCCAACACACATGGTCAGCATTACTTTTGTAAAAGACTATTTCAAAGACTATTTGTATCATTCATCTCTTGCAGCCAATGCAAACTACTCATTACTCGGACCACTATCTATGACGTCTGGTGGTGTCTTTATCTTGCATACTATTATGTGTCCGTTAATGTACTGTCCTGTGGTTTGTGCCATTACCTTTTTCACCATACTCTGTGTTTTACTCCTTTTTTTTTTTTTTTGCAAGAGGAATTTGTATAAGCTATGCCTGTTTTCCAATTGCCTTAATAAAATATGTTTAAACTAACACATATGGTCAAAGTGACAGATATTAGTCAGGGCTGAAACCGGCAGTTGTTCAATGGCTCCCTCTGGTGACTTGATGCCATGATCGAACTCTTACTTAGACGGAACTCACTTTGGATTTGGCGATTTCTGTGCTGTCTTGAATTAAGCATACAGTTTTCCTCAGATCAAGTGTGTTCATGACACATACATGTAAAAAATACTGAATATAGAAAATTTGTTACATGTTACACAGTCGGAACTGACGATTTTTTTTGCCTCGGTGTATGTGTGCAGATAAACATCCTGTTTAGATTCATTCAACCCCGCAGCTTTCATTCATATTGACATCCGACTATAGGATATAAACTCCAAACTTCCAAGTGAAGCGTAATTCAACCTAAGCATTCCATTGAAGGCATCTGAAGGCAAAGCGTGACAACAGATTAACGGAAATAAGTAAGAAACTCTTTTCAATCTAACATTTTTTAATGTTGTTATTACTTAGATTTTAAAAAAATGTTGATTGAAAGGAATTTCTTATCGCTTAATTTATTTCCATAAAAGCGTATGTGCCAGTGTGGGCAACAGCAGGGCTAAATCAGTCGAAAATGGCTGTTGCAAAAAAAAAAGCGTTCACAACTGATAGTTTTGTGGCTTGGCAATTGCATTGCAAACTTACGGCTAAAACGATTCTTTCATTTCATCTTATTGCTGCCTGAACCCCACTGTGCCCCGCACAATGCTGTTGTATTTCATAACATTTGATTTCAACATGTATCTGCTTTGTTTTTTGCAGCCTATGGGAACAGATACGTGGTGCCGTCAGAGGTTACAATCTGGGTTGCAGCCTACATCTCAGGGACAACTACGTTTTGCACTTTACTTCAGCAAACATTCACCGCTTTGCTGAGACAGTGGCATTGAACATGACAGGAGTTGAGTGAGTCTTAACAACAAAGCAAACTGAAGAGATCGTTACCCATCGTCATTTGATAATGTCTCTTTAGCGCTCATCATATGAGACATCCACTTTACCTGTTGACGATATGGGGTGCCAACTGAACCGATCCTGTGGATTTTATAAAGGCTAATAAAGCCTAAAACTTTCATCTAGAATATCATAAATATGATATGTTCTTTTCACTAATTAACTTGCAATATTGATTTAGAACTATGCAGTATTTCAGTGAATGGTACGGAATAGGACTTTGCTCTTAGAATATCGAACTTGATAGTGTGCAAATGGTACATAGGCTTGTGGATTAAGATTTGTTAAGTTTCCATTCAATTAAATAGATCTACTGTTGCAGACATGCTTTTCAACTTCATTAATTTAAAATGACAACTACATTATGGCTACTTCAATTAAGCCGACAGTGCTCCCCTGACATCATGCATCCTCACACTATGTGTAGCTATTTGAATTGATTTCAGATGAGGCATCACAAAATACAAGACAACAATATCTATTTCTTGGTCCATTGTTATGGAATTTATCACAAAGACGTCGCAAGTAAAAGTGATACTATAAAAAATAGCACTTCAAAAACCATGCCACAAGATATCCCAATTGGGTAATATGTAAAATATACCAAACGTTTCACATACAGTTCAGTAAACTCACTATTTGCAGGGGTGAGAATTCCCCTCTTTTCAGAGGTTTTCCTCTTTTTTGGTCAGAAAAGTTTGTTCTAAAAGGTTGTGGATTTGGTATGGAAAAGACAAATCTGATGAAATAATGGAAAGTTGGACATATATGGGGGGGGGGGGGGTCCCTCCTGTCTTGTTCTTTTGTGTACTCATGCCTGTATTTGTTTCATACTTAAATTGATGTAAGTATATCCGTATATTTAAGGGGATTACATTTTTGCATGATAAGAATTTGAGTTTGATATATATTTACTGCTTTTGTATCAGACAGGGTTTTGGCTCTGCAAAAGTAGCATCAGTAGGCCTTAATTGCCGTCATGCATATTAACCCCATTTATACAAAGGTAGAATCGGTAGTCCTTTTTCGTCTTCATTCGCATTAACCTCAGTGTACTAAGGTAGCATCAATATGCCTTTATTGTCTTCATTCACATAAACCACTGCGTAGTAAGGGGCACCAATATGCCTTTATTGTCTTCATTCACATTAACCCCACTGTATTTAGGTGGCACCAATATGCCTTTATTGTCTTCATTCACATTAACCACTCTGTATCAAGGTAGCACCAATATGACTTTATTGTCTTCATTCACATTAACCCCACTGTAATTAAGTGGCACCAATATGACTTTATTGTCTTCATTCACATTAACCCCACTGTATTTAGGTGGCACCAATATGACTTTATTGTCTTCATTCACATTAATCACTCTGTATCAAGGTAGCACCAATATGCCTTTATTGTCTTCATTCAAATAAACTCCCTGTGTACTAAGGTAGCATCGATATGCCCTTATTGTCTTCATTGACATTAACCCCTCTGCCACAACAACGAACAAAACTGACTGGATGTGTCACCACATTATGACTATTTTTCTATGTTACCAATTTCAGAGCAATCAGTTTTTATGTCAGCTTTGGATCGCAAACTGGAGGGTGCAATGGGTCTCCGCGCCAGGTGTTTGTTGAGTACAAGAGAAACCAGAGCTCGAGCTGGAATATTCTTGCTGCATTCGAGGCCAGCGATCCAAGTAAGTCGTGTGTGCTTCTCGGTACTCCTGGCACGAGCTATCGCGATGCTTAACGCAAACTAGTATTAAAACCGCCCAAGCTATACACGCACACGCCCACTCCACCCCCACATATATATATATATATATATATATATATATATATATATATATATATATATATATATATATATATATATATATATATGTATATATATACGTATATATGTATATATATACGTATATATGTATATATATATATATATATATATATATATATGTGTGTGTGTGTGTGTGTGTGTGTGTGTGTGTGTGTGTGTGTGTGTGTGTGTATGTATGTATGTATCAATAATATTAACCAATGTTTGTCACCAGTCGTTTGTATAATTTGTGGAATGCCAGTTGACAAATGTTTTAAGAACTCAGAGTTTTGACACAGGTGAAATATGACTTGCTTTTAATTCATTTTATGTGTGAGCTTCATGGTGGACCAAGGTAAATTATCCGCATGGCTTTCTGCTGAAAGATGGCTAGTGGGCAAATATATATTTCATAAGCTGAGCCCCACATGTTGATGCAGTTACTGATCTGTGAGTAAATCAGAGAATTATACAATTCAGACAATTGGAGACCAAATGGACAATTGTTTGAGAGTACACCAATAACAGGAGAATTGTTTTACTGACTTAACTTACATGCTGTTTTTAGTTCAACAACTGGTGCAAATAGACTAAATATTTCACAAAATAATAACTGTTAAGTTTGTCAGCACCAAGTGAGACTTAAAAATAAAAACAAAAAGGCTCTTTTTGGCTTGATCTGAATACCATGGAACTTGATTTGTCAATATATTTAAAGATACTTTGTTCACTTAAAAACAAACTTATCGGGAGAACCAAGTCTTTTTCATCCAACTCTCTAAGCAGGAAAGTTATTGACAGCCAGCACTGCATACCAGTTATTGCGATTTGTTACCTACATCGTGAGGATTCCGATTTTGATTATGATGATTATTGCGACGACAACGATGATGATTACGACGATGGCGGCGGTGGCAACGACGACGACGGCGGCGGTAGCGGCGGCGACGACGACGACGATACACATATGTCATATAGGTCTCATAACAGTTTTCAATCATTTCCAATATATGACCCTTGAATATGCACACAAAATCCTAAATGCACGTAATATATCACCAGTCTTATCAATTTGCCTAAGGTCATGCTTATTACCTGGGATGGATCGCACAAACACCCTGTTCGAAG
>CAXHWN010000232.1:0-31000 GCA_964020975.1 Hermodice carunculata | reverse complement strand
CTGCTTCTGAAATAGGAATTGTCATTTAAATTCATCCTCTTGGTTTCTGTTATGTTAAACTGTATTTTGCCGAAAATAATATTGGGCGATCGTGTGTCAATGTCGCATTTCGAAGATCAGTCAAAAGTAAAATATGTCTTGACACGCCCATAAACATAACCACAGCCAGGTGAAATTGCACGATTTCAATGTCCAACATGCAACAGGTATACTTCGATTAACTGACGGTAGTAAACATTTACTGTAGTGGGAAATAGAAGCAAACTTCAGTTTTCAACAATGACAGA
The DNA here is from genome assembly GCA_964020975.1 of Hermodice carunculata. Lineage (NCBI taxonomy): Eukaryota > Metazoa > Annelida > Polychaeta > Eunicida > Amphinomidae > Hermodice > Hermodice carunculata. The sequence goes on along the minus strand of CAXHWN010000232.1, from coordinate 30,713 downwards.
GAAACTACACCAGAAATCCGAGCAAAAGGTAGCCATCCATCACACGAAATCTCAGTCATTAAACAAGCAAAGCCAAAATCCATAGTTCAAGGTAGACATACCAATGCCTTTAAGGTTATTTTTAAACAAGCAAGTTTATGTGAAATGCAATTTGTATGAATACACCTATATCTTGACTTGATACAAGTACCAACGAAGGTTAGTACCAGTTTTAATCGTTTTGATTATGGCAAATTCCAATGTAAAGATACATCTTGCCCCACACATGAATTGCATAAAATGACCGCTGCAGCAGCTCATGTTTATATATTCACTTTGCCATATATACAATTCCTCAAACCCATATATATATATATATATATATATATATATATATATATATATATATATATATATATATATATATATATATACACACAGTTTTCTTTTCTATTCAGAAACTTAAAAATGGAAGTTATTTTCTGAGTGTCCACTCTTTACAAGTTTTTGAAAGAGACGTGAATGCAAAAAAAAAATTAATAAAATAAAAATATAAAAAAATAAGAATAAAAAAAAAATTAAATTAAATTGAATGAATGAAATCACTGTCAGCCAAGTCAGCACATTCACTGGCAACGACACATTGGGACTTGTAAATCCCGGTGATGAACTCCATTGATGTACGCTACAAGATCCGTCTATCTCGTACAAAGATATAATATCTCTAATAAAGTTTTTTTTTTTCCGTTTTTTTCAAATGGTGGTGCCTGGCTTCAGGCCATTCGTGCCCTTACTCTCCACAACCGACTGTGGAAAAAAAAAGAACACACCTTATTGTATGTCAGTGCGCCAAAACAATAATTCTGTCTCTCAATATTGTGTCAGTTCTTTTTTTATTTTTCTTCTTGTAGTCAGTTATGGCCAAAACCCAAAAATTCGTCATGACTACTGTTCCGTCATTGAAATGACAACCTGATTTCGATGATATTATAACTTGATCTAAAATACCAGAAATTTAATATTTTTAATGTTGAGGATCTTGAAAAGTACTGTAAACATAAATGAAGTGGATCATAGGTATGCCTTTGCTGAAGGCACTGTCCGATAGAATGTGAGTATTGTAGGCTAAAAAGTATGCACAAAGACCTGGTGTCTCGATTCGTCCATGACCTGTTGCCACGCTGTCAATCCCATATGTATATATGTATATATATATATATATATATATATATATATATATATATATATATATATATATATATATATATATATATATATATATATATATATATATATATATATATATATATATATATATATATATATATATATATATATATATATATATATATGTATACATATACATATAATGAAACTGTCGGCAACAGTTAGATGTTTACATCTCATTCTTAAATACAGTCCTGCATCTTCAATCATCTGCATGTAAATACAATGCTTGTCAGTTTCAAACTCAGATTCAATTCATCTTTATTCGACTAAAAGGCAGAGTGTAAAAACATGCAGAATTTGGTTATTTAAATAACAGAATGAATGACTATGTGAAGTTAAGACAATAACTTACCAAATATACATGAAGCCAGGATGACACAGCAACGAATGAGAACAGCCGCTACCGGTAGGGCCACCTATCTTAATTTAACCTGACATTAAACCGGGTATAAGTGAAATGCAGAAACCAATGTTAAAGTAAAAGACACACAGATGATATACAAAAGTTTGGAGCAGGTTTCACAATATTCTTTTAAATAGAATGATTTAATTTGTCAAGAGAGCCCCGAATAAAAATGTGTATGAATTTTTCGGTTATGATCAAGGTGTGTCAAAAAGTAAATTGGAGAAGTAATATTGAATACACTTTTCAGTGGAGGCATGTTGAGGAATAGTATATCTACGTACATCACGCTATTTTGTTGCGTAATCGTGGGTAAAGTTGAAAATATGTCATTAAACTAGCCAGTTAATTATTTTTAAATGTCGGTAGTAAACTTTCAGAGCTTTCAGTTTTTAAAAAAAATCCAGAACTTGTAAAACTTTGAGATCTTGGAAAAGTGGGTTAGTTTGTGCATAAAAACTTGCAAAACATATGGAACCGGTGGGTCTTTTTCGTAGTTTAAACATACAATCAAATGAAAATCCCCAAGCGAGTACCGTGTAAATGAGGGTGGGTATCTTTAAGTCATTTACGTAGATCATCAGGAAACTTTGTTAATTTCAGAACGCCGTTTGTTATTCAAAGGGATATTCTATATTTACACTTATTAAATCGTTCAGTTTTGGGAGGGAGATATTTATTTTTGTAGTGACGTATTATATTTTCAAGCTTATTAAAGATAATATTAGGATCGAGATCTAATTCCTTTCCAATGGGTTGATAAATATCAGTGTTGTTTAGTTAGTGTCCAACACTTTGAATAGAAGCAGGACTTGCGGTTCCAAATTTGAACATATCTGTGAGGAGCTTGTAGCATTAGCTCATTGTCCAAGCATGGAAAAATAAGGCAATTGCTGAGAAAACTTTGTTAAAGAATATCCCCACTAAACAAACCTTGTTACTTCATGACAGACAACAAAATACAGTATCAATTAAAGTTGCAATTGTTTCGAATAAACGTGTTGGTAACGTTCTGTTTTGAAAAAAAAAAGGTGTGCTTCATCATGTTATTGTGAAAGTCCTAATATTTTTCTCTCATAGTTGCCTTTTGAACTTCAGTATTAAAGCTCCTGAGCCAAAGTTGTCACGGCGGGTGACAAGCCATTTATAAAAAGATTCATTGTCGTCATTTGTGTCTGGGGGAGGCCTATATGTATTAAAACTATTATTTTTTTATTTCAACCCATTTCCAGAAAAATAAGTAAAGTGACCGTCCCATAAAATGTTTGGAACATAAAAAGCTCTAACCACCAATTGAAAATTTTGATGCAAATAGAATATTAGACTGTCATGCGAAGTACGGGTGGCGTGTGTGTGTGTGTGTGAGTGGGTGTGTGTGTGGGGGGGGGGGGGGGCTAGTGTTGACTGATTTCAAAGAACCCGCACCTTTGCCCCCTCGGAGGCGAATGACTCTATTTGATCTATCTGTTCTATCCGGCTATCTGTAAAATACTAGAATGCTTTGTATCCTCTTGGAGCAGCTTTTTGTCTTTATTATTATATGATGACTCCCATGAAGCATTATTGATTCAAAAGGCAATTTGTTTCATTCAGTATTTATGCTTAACAAAATATTTGGATGAGCTTAATTATTTGAAAATATGGACGTAATTGTGAGTTCCGGATTACGTGTCGACAGCAGGCGACTTTTAATAAATTGACTACATGGGTTCTGTTTGAATTTGTTCCCCTTCAATTTACATTATTATCACGGTTGGCTGTCATGGACATTTGGCTTGTTTCTGTTTGCTGGGAAGATTGTGCATGACCAGACACAGGTCTGCAATGGAACAACTTATGCATGTAATTTCTGAAAGAACTGCCAGCTAAAAAGCAAAGAAAAAAGTTGATTGCATTATTGCTCAAGTAAAACACTTCCGTTATATACATGATAATGTCCAGTATCTGTAAATATACGAGATAGTAGTCTATTGGACCCTGCATTAGGTAATCGTTAGTAAGGATGACTATGCTAAACGGTAATCGGAAAGAGACAAAGACCGTGGCCACGGCAATAAGCAATTTTGTGAGTGCAGCTTCCTTGGCTTGATTGGAAGTTTGGCTGTCCTGTGACTGGCCCTCTAACTGGTTTTGCCGTTTTACCTGCAAACGTCCAATCTTTGAAATAATCAACGAAGTAAAGACTCCTACTACTACACTTGGTATGAGCATACCACCGATCCGAACGATTATTAAACTCCAAAGTCTATACTCGTCTAGCCTTTCGTTTAAACAAGCAGATGCAATCCTAGCTTTTTCAAGCGTCCATGCTGGGAATACTGTTATTGCTATACGGGTTACGCCTGTTACCAAAATTACAATTTTTGCCTTAAATGCTGTAGATATTCTGGAAATGTTCAGAGGTAATGTCACGGTTAGGAAACGCTTTATTGTAATACAGAATGTCAGGTAGGCAGAGAAAATTTGGCCAAAGAATTGTACGAAAGGTAAAAAAACCCACAAATTTCAGATGCTTCATATACCTGTATCCTTAAGATTGCAAATATATCCAACCAGTGGAACAATATTGCCAACAAATATATGTTGTCTGCAATGGCCAAGGCAGTGAAAAAGTGACCCGGTGTAGTCTTACGCATAGGAGATGATATTATGTTGACACCAGCAAGCACATTGAGAATTAGACCTGGGAAAATAATGACAGGTTGAGTACACATGTTTATGTAAGCAAAAATCGTCGTTATCCTAATCAATGTAGTATCAAAACGTGTTCTTAGTCGGAGTAACATGGTAATATTTGGTGCAAATGCGATGGTTGAAGTCAGATTTGGCATAGTCCATGTGATTGAAGAATTCATTTTGCTTATCCTTTGCCTGAAGCAAAAATAAAGCAAGAATGACTATAAATGCATTTATAAACTCTTCCAGTGATGTAGTGAATCATGCTGAAAGTAAAAATATAGTTAGAGGACAAAGTCTGGTGTAAGGGCACTGAACCACACATTATCGCTGAAAGCACACATGCTTACACTGTCTGTTTAGAGATTTAGATGAAAACTCTAATTACAGCCACCAACATTCAGTTTCTTTTGCAAAGTTTTCAATTTTTGTCAAATTTGCCTCGTCTCTGTAAGTAACACATTAATTTAAATGATATTTATTTTTTTTCCTAATCCTTCACTAATTTTATAAGGATTGCCTTAGTTAAATTTGCCAGGTCGCGTGCAAAAAAACCCACTAGATTTTTAGCGTGGTGATGAGGTACTGTAATGCCTTCTGGTTGCTACGCACATACGTGAAGACCCTTTGATTATCATTTAAGCTAGTATAGACTGTCTTCGAAATATGCTTGTTGAATAAGGCGTGGCAACATCAGAACAACTGAAAATTGAATACATTTATTACTTAGTCTTTAGGAAAAAGTGAAACGAATAAGGTTTGTATGTATTTTTAATACGGGATTGCTATATATTGATGAAGTGAAGTACGCCCATTGTAGGTACAACTACAAGTGCCTTCCCTCTGATTTTCCTTCTTCTTATAGGTGCAGACACCTGGGGCATAGACCATATAGCTTCACCCATCGTTAAATATGTTACATAGCTCAGACAGAAATACATGCTTACTTGCAGTGGACTGGGATGCCTTGGTATTGCAGCACATTATTTTGGCTTTCAAGGATAAGTTATGAATGCAGACATAACTGACGTATTCTGGTTAACACGAGGATATTTTTCATACAAAGATTATTGATATTTTCAATTCGACTACGATGGCACAAAAAACATGCACGGAATGTGACAGGTCCAGTAAAACACATACTGAAATGATAATTTAAATCAGTCAATACTCAATCGTGTCAGTCTGATATTTGATTGACGCCGTATACCTGTGTGGATTTAACCAACTTAGGGTCACAGCCAGGTTAAATGAGATTCACTTGACCCAATATCAATTTTATGAATAGCTTATGAAAATGATATGCATCTGCCACGGGTAGCCTGGAATAATAGAGACCTTTCTCAACTCCCGAGTTTTTCGAGAACGCGGACACAGGCCCTAGCGAATGATTTGCTGGTGAATGATCCATGACAGGTGCAATTTCACAGAGGCGTATCGACAGCGAAATGGCGTTCGCCATACGAAGTATCATTTTTGCACTTATTTCTCAATTTGTATATGATGCCTTATGTAAACATGCTGTTTATCAACTGTGGTGCATTTTTCATTAAAGGAAAAGTGGCAGAATATATAGGGTCTACACTGATCAATTCAAACTGTTTGCATGGGAAAGGCTTCTGTTTATCCTTCAGGTCGAAGTAATGTTACGTAACTGATGAATATTTACTGGTGGTTGTACCAATTCTTTGACTTTTAGCCTTTATTCACACAAACCTTGGACCCACAGATGATTTCTCTGATATACCGCTTTGCCATGTTTTGTCTCTAAGGTCTGTATCCTTCTGGTAAGTATGTCCGATCTTATAAATACCACGATACCGCCCCAGTGTCCATTTCTGTCCTTGCCATATAATGTGTAGTTTATAGTACTTTGAACTGAGCATTTGGAAACGACTCATCAAGTTTTGTTTCTTGTACAATTAGACAATCCAACAACCTGTCCGTTAAAGCTGCAAGTGATTCAGAGAATTTATTTCTAATGCCTAATCTATTTTGATCAAACCTAATGCAAAGTTCGTAGTGCAAGAGAGTCTATTTTCCCTTAATTCATGACAAGGTGATAAATTAGATTTAATCACATACATTTGACGCATTTCTGAGGTCGACACTACTGTCATTAATGGAGACATTTGACACATTTCTGAGGTCAACACTGCTGTCATTACAAGAAACATCATAGATGGAAGATATTCCATTGAGATTCCCTTTGGATACAACAGATGTATTATGAAAAGGTAGTTCATCAAGGAAAAACGTATATGATGAACCTAAAGAGATGTGCGTGTTTTTTTCAAATGGCAAGTCATAAGTTATGCACTTTGGACACATCCAGTTAAAGTTTTGCCCATTTCTGTGCAGGTATTGAAAGAGCTCAGTTGAAATGTTGTAGCACTTAACATGTATCCACATTCAACAATCATTACATTCTAAAGCTCGGTGATTACTGGCAACTGGTGTAGTGCAAACATCACATACGTTTCTGATGGGTCCGGGTTGGGGATGGATGTCACCTCCAAGAAGTATGCTTACAGGTACATGAACTGTGCCCATCATGTCAAAAAAGTAAATGGGCTGTCTCATTTCCAAATCTGTACATGTTGGTTTTGTAAACAAGTCTGTGGCCTGAACATTTAACGACAGAATGGCTTGGGGCAGCTGGGTGTGTGACCCTGGCAGGTATATAGAACAGTTCACAGATAGATTCACTGTGTATTGATTCCAGTGTGAACCATGATCACTAAGTAAATGCCCTGTGAATATCAGAGTGCATAGAAACAAGTAGAGGACAGACACTTCTGCACAGCCAAGCTTGTCATTGTCTCTGGAGAACATTTTTCTCTTGACCCAAGACCAGGTATTGAAAGACCCAACTGTTTGTCGAAAATGTAATGGGCCCTTTGTTGAACACTCACGTAAACACCGTAGGCGAGTCTAGATTTGTGCTAGCACCTGATGAATAGGATTAATGGATCAGCCACTAGTATCCAATTTAGATTAAAAAAATCTTTCTGTATGAGTAGTAAAAGGATATGTGTGCAGTCACTGGTTATTCAAAATGATGACAGATGAGATTGTCAAACCCCCAGTGATCCAAAAACAGGTACAAAATCTGTACAACCTTCAGCAGATACAGCGGCTAAACCAATCAACGACCAGTATACAAGATACAACACAAGTATTAGAGGAAACACAGGTGTTATTTGAAAATATAAACTTCATATGCTGTACATGTACAAGACGGGTTCCTTTCAGCTGACACTGTGTCGAGACTTTCGTTTAGATGGGATATCAAGGGTAATATAAAATGTAAATATTTCTAAATGCCTTGTATTAACACTGTATTCTTAGTATGTTGTTTGTTTCAAATTACTGATTTGTCATCCGATATAGCTTCTGGAATGGTAACTGAGCACAAAAATTGTTTGTGAGCTTTAAGATATAAGTTGAGTTGTATTGTACCCTTCATTGTGCATTAGAGGAATGCGACAACGTGCTAAGCGAGTAAATTTTCATAACATGTTTAAAATAAAATTTCAAATAACAGTTCAGTACATATGACGACCATGTTCTCCTGTCGGTTGTTACGATTTCATGCTTTGACTACCAATCTGTCTGCTAAATCAATGGCCGTTTGTAGCTTTATTGCCATGAAGATTACCTCGTGATAGGGTATTGTTAGTAGCTAACAAATCAGAAGCATCAATCTGTCTTTACGTCATATATGTATATATATATATATATATATATATATATATATATATATATATATATATATACAAAAGCGATACACATATGAACACACACACACATACACACATATATATTTATCTATTTATCTTTATATCTATCTATCTATCTATCTATCTGTCTATCTATCTTTCTAGATAGATTGATAGATAGATAGACCGATAGATAAATAGATATATAGATAGATAGATATATAGATAGATAGATAGATAGATAGATAGATAGATAGATAGATAGATAGATAGATAGATAGATAGATAGATAGATAGATAGATAGAGATAGATAGTGCAAAATTGCCTGTTTAATGAATGGCAATCTCCATCTTTATCGCGATGATTAATATTTCGTGATAAAGTGTTGTTACTCTCTTGTTAACCAGTAGCCTCAGTTTGTTATGACGTCACACATGTATATATGTTTATATATATATATATATATATATATATATATATATATATATATATATATATATATATATATATATATATATATATATATATATATATATAGACATGCGTGTATGAAACTTTATTTTGTTATGTTTTGACCACGAAACGGCCAAGGCTTGCACCAGTAACCTGAAACATCTGTCGCATATTTTGTTTTATGCAATTTATGTCTCAGAATACATGCATGCATATTTCTGGATGAAACTCTCGCTAAAATGTGCTGATAGATATACGTGTGTGTGTATATACTTTCATATATCGGTGGCTTATAAACAAGGCCTATGTAGGTACATTTAATATATAGTTGAATATATGACAAAATCAGTGACAAGTGAATAATAAGAAACACAGTCTTTTAATATCTGCTGCAGAAGCAAGAAGTATAAAAGGTGTATCTATCTATCTTTCTAGATAGATAGAGAGATAGATAGATAGATAGATAGATAGATAGATAGATAGATAGATAGATAGATAGATAGATAGATAGATAGATAGATAGATAGATAGATAGATAGATAGATAGATAGATAGATAGATAGATAGATAGATAGTGCAAAATTGCCTGATTAATGAATGGCAATCTCCAGCTTTATTGCAATAATTAATATTTCGTGATAAAGTGTTGTTACTCTCTTGTTAACCAGTAGCCCCAGTCTGTTATGATGTCACACATGTATATGTGTTTATATATATATATATATATATATATATATATATATATACATGCGTGTATGAAACTTTATTTTGTTATGTTTTGACTACGAAATGGCCAAGGCTTGCACCAGTAACCTGAAACACCTTGTAAAGATCGCCATCTTTAAGAAAATATACAGAGAAACTTTGAGGGAAAACTAAGAGTCAACAAAAGAGTCAATGTTTGCAAAGAGTCAAGAGGATGTACATACATCACATACACAAAATTGAGTGGGGAAGTGGTTATCACAACTTGACAACTGAACACGCTCAACACTGTTAATTAGTGATGCAGCTGTGATGTTATCAATGACGGAAGTCCTACTTCCGCAATTATTTCATTCACAATATTTCGATGTCAGTGAATGAAATCAGAGATTTATGAAGATAAATGGATAGTGTGTACTACGACTTGTTACAAATCCTACTATATTTACTACAATGAACACATTGTGTAGGGAGAGTATAATATTTGGATTCTGTATATAACAAGGAACAATTTGGTATGAAAATCATGGTTTAACATTTAAAGTTATATTTGAACTTTGCGTACTTGAAAGTTGACCCTTAAAGGTTATTTCCGGTGGAAGGGATTTAATTGTTAGGAAGTAGAATAGAGGGCACTGAATGCAGTTTCTGAGATGTCTACTCCTACACATAATAAGAGTAATGACAAGAAATAGAGAATTGATGACAGGAAAAGACTGTCAGAAACAATTTTAATGAGAGGATGATGAAATCGGATGAAATCTCACATTTTGGAGAATATAAATAGAGCACTCTCAGTACAGAGAATCAGAGAGTGTGGGGACAGTTCTCTATAAACCATCACTGAGAATAACCATTCCAACCAGGACTCGACGGACCATCTCGATGTACCGTCCATACTCTGTATACTTGATGTACAGAATAAACCATTGAAAGTGGAAATGAATCCGGAGTTTCTATTCAACGAAGACTGAGATACCAAACGCTCAGCCGAACTTGGAGAGCACACAAACCCATGTGTAAAAGATGCCACTAAACTTCTGAAACAAGATAACCAACGCAGTCAGATGAGTAAAACAAGCTTCGGAAACTAAGTTCGGACCAGTGGCACTTTACATATTTGGTGAGCTTGCCAGGATCATCAAGACGAAACCTCCAGGATCATCATCAAGAAGAAGAAAACTCCAGGATCAAGAAAACTGCAGGATCATCAAGAAGAAAACTCCAGGATCAAGAAAACTGCAGGATCATCAAGAAGAAAACTCCAGGATCAAGAAAACTGCAGGATCATCAAGAAGAAAACTCCAGGATCAAGAGGACTCCAGGATCGTCGGAACAAAACTACGAGGACGCCAAGAAGGTATCGATGGACTACATTATTATCTCAAGTGAATCAGAGAAGGAAGAAATTCGACCACCGACACCAGAATATATAATAATAAGCAGCGACGAAGAAGAGGAAACAGCACCGGAGAGAATGTCAAACGCATCGCCAGAGATCAAGCCTTGTGGAATTGCCAAGATAAGGATCACCGAATCGTGGTTGAAGTCAAGACAAAGATTCCTTGCTCGACGGAGAGAAGAAAGAGAAAGAAGACGCCAAGTGAGATGAAACCAAAGATATTGGGAAAGAACAGTACAACGCCTGAAACAGAAAGTTGCCAGAAAAAGAGCCAGATAAGCAGAAAGAAGAGAGAAAGCGGATAAAAATGGATGCTGGACAGTTTAAAATCCTCACGGACGGAATTGCGGACATGTTCAACAATTTAAACCAGAACATGGGACAATGGCACACGGAGGAGAAACACCGACTAAAATTGAAAAACCTCGTACAAACCATACGCAAGTGTGACGGCAACATACCAGCGGAAGTGAGAGAATGGATCGAAGAAGTGGAGATGACCATTCCAATAAGTCCACCCGTGGAAGGAGCCACCCTACAGATTGCGACCAGAACTATAACCGGACCATTGAAGAAAGAAGTGGAGAGATTCCTAGGACTTCAAGCCAACAGGATACAGACACCATGGGCTGACCTATGAGAACACATCAGAAAAGCTTTCCTGTCTGCGAATGAGGACGAATGCCTAAAGAGTGAAGTGGAGAAGATCGCCCAGTCATCATACGAAAGCTTGGGAGCCTTCAACAGAAGATTCAGAGAAGCCGCAGTGAAAGCCTATCCAGGAACCAGAAGTCCAGACGCCGAGAGAACCATCATCAGAGCCTACACAAAAGCACTGTACAGCTCAGACCTAGCGAAGAAAATAGTGGTGGAAGCAAGACCAGCAAACCTCGACGAAGCCATCGCATATGCAGAAAAACAAGAAGCCAGATTAGAAGTCTACAGAGGATTGGAAAGAAATGCCAGAGAAACGGAAGAACCAATGGAAGTGAGCCAAGTGAAAACTATGGATATGGATCAAATATTGAAAGTCATGCAGTCCTGTGCGAAAACACAAGACAGATTGGACGCCAGACTAGCCAAAGTGGAAGAAAACTCCAGAACGCGGAACCGACTACCAAGAATCCAGCAAAGCAGAAACAACGGCCAGATGAAGTGCTTCTACTGTAACAAAGCTTGACACCGAATCGCTGACTGTTATAAGAAGAAGGCAGAGCAGAAGTCTACACCGAAGGACCGACCACTGAAGTCATCGCCTTTAAACTAGATGCAGCAAGAAGTTCCACGGATCAACGATGGATGACACTCACCTTAAGTGGAGTAAGGTGTGCAGCCTTAGTTGATACGGGAGCCTGTGTAACTCTCTTGCACCAGTCTACGTTTGAGAAATTATGTAAGAGTACCAGCCGATCGAGACTTCTTCAACCCAGCGGAAGTGTGTACAGCGTTTCGGGACACAAATTGGATACATTGGGAGCAACAGAAATTAAAGTGGACAACGCCGCCAGTATTCCAGTATTGATAATAAGAGGAATGACACAAGACATGATACTCGGACATGATGTACTGACCAACAGACATGGAGTGGTGAATTACCCCAGAAGAACACTGACATGGTACGGACGTACATGGCCACTAAGGAGGATACAAGACGCCGCCCAGACAGTGAGTTCTATGAAGACAACCCAAATGAAGAAGACGCCGAGGAGTACCGGACATAAGAAGATCGACGCAGTACTGAAGAGGTATGCCGACATCTTTAGTGAGAAGGAAGACCCCCATGGACTCTGCGAGACGGACCCCATCTGCATCGACACTCAAGGACACGAACCAATCAAGCAACAGGGAAATAAAGAACACCGCTGACCAAAAGGACAATTATAGAAGAAGAAGTGGACAAGATGTTACAGGACAATATCATTGGACCAAGTTCAAGCCCGTGGGCTTCGCCAGATACTTTAGTACCAAAGCCAGATGGCTCAACAAGATTTTGTGTGGATTATAGGAAGTTGAATAACATCACGAAGAAGGACAGTTACCCCCTTCCACTGATCCAAGATATATTTGATCAGGTGAGTGGTGCCAGGGTCTATTCAACCCTAGATCTTAAGAGTGGGTACTGGCAAATTCCTGTAGCTGATAAGGATATTCCAAAGGCAGCCTTTATATGCCATAAAGGACTGTATGAATTCGTCAGAATGCCTTTTGGATTAACAAACGCCCCCTCACAGTTCCAAAGAATTATGGACAAAATTCTATCTGGATTGATTGGAGTGTGCGCACTAGTGTACATTGACGACATTGTTATCTACAGTTCTGACCCTAATTCTCATGCACGAGATTTAGCAGAAGTGTTTGAACGCTTGAAGAAAGCTGGTTTGAAAGTTAAACCATCAAAGTGCACAATAGCTCAGTCAGAAGTGAAATTATTAGGATACATTATCAATGAAAATGGAATTCGAAGTAATCCAGAAAAAGTGGAAGCCATTGTGAAAATGGAGCCACCCACAAATGTCAAAGGTGTAAGATCATTCTTAGGCATGTGCAATTATTATTCTCAAACATTGCCTGCCAATGCTAAAGTAGCAGAACCCTTGTACAGGTTAACCAGGAAAAATCAACCATTTGTTTGGAACCAAGAACAGGAGGAAAGTTTTCAAACTTTGAAAGAACTTTTGCAGTCGAATGAGGTCATGGCTTATCCTCAAATGAATTAACCTTACAAATTGTACACAGATGCCTGTGGACATGCTGTAGGAGGAATTTTAGTACAAGAGGACGAGAAAGGTACTGAGAAAGTTATCCAGTACATCTCTCTTAAACTTTCGGGAAACCAACTTAAATGGGCAACGATAGAAAAAGAAGCCTATGCAGTAGTGTACTGTTTATCAAAATTACGACCATATTTATGGGGAGCAGAATTTACCGTGTACACTGACCACAAACCTCTAAGATCTTTGTTTACAAAAGAAATGAGGAACACCAAAATTCAAAGGTGGGGAGTTTAATTAGCAGAATTTGGAGTCAAAATTGAATACATCAAAGGATCAAAGAATATACGGGCAGATTTAATGTCACGTATGTCTTCCAAGACTGAAGTAGGAAACTTAGATACAGAAGACTGGATAGATCCTGACGCCTTCCGAGATGAAGACGCTATACAAAGAATTCCTTTGGAAGCTGATGACTTAACTTCTGAAGAAGTGAGATCAGCACAACAAACAGAATTTGTTGACCTTCTTTCTTCTGCACAAGAAGAAGATTCAGGTTATGAAGTATTTGACGGATTGTTATATTCGATTAAGAAACCAACCTCGACAGAACCAAGTTACCCAAGACTGGTATTACCAAGTCAGTATAGAGACAAAGTGATAGACAGATGTCATAAAGATGTAGGACATATGGCTTTGTACAAAACCTTATGTAGGGTTAGAGAAGCTTATGTATGGCCAGGAATGAGAAAACACATCAAAGAAAGATTACGTAAGTGCTCTACATGTTTGGTACATGTACCAAGACCAGATAGAGTAAAGATGGGAGAAATGCCAATTCCTGTCTACCCAATGCAAATTGTAGGAATGGATTTGATAGGACCATTTGGAATAACCGACAAAAGTAACCGATACTGTTTGAATGTTATCGATCATTTGTCAGGTTGGGCAGAAAGTTATCCTATACCCACCAAATCAGCACAAGTAGTAGAAGAAGCTCTAGCAAAAGACTTCTTCCCAAGGCATGGAATTCCAGAAATTATAATCACAGATCAAGGACAAGAATTTAATGCAAAATCTTTCAGAATGTACTTGTCAAAATTAGGAGTAGATCATAGACGGACTACAGGATACAATCCTCAGACAAACGGAAAGATAGAACGATTCAAGAGAACATTGAAAGAAATGATCGCCAGATTAGTCAACAATGATGCGAGAAAATGGGAAGAACAGCTTGCCAATGCATTACTAGCCTATAGGAATAGTGTTAGTACTGTCACAGGTTACACACCATTTTTCCTTATGTATGGCAGAAGAGGCAGATTACCTTTAACTAAAGTACTCAGTACAAACAAGGATACTCTTGCCTTACAAGGAAGACTCGGTGACTTAGCAGAGGCATTGACTAAAGCTAGACAACATCTTGAAGGATCAAGAGAATTCAATAGACAGAGAATAAACCGGAGAGCCAATGCTGTGGACATACACATCGGAGACACAGTAATTCTCAAAGCACAAGAGCGGTTAACTCTGACCTCTAAATGGGATCCACAATATGAGGTCATCCGCTTACGAGGACCCGTATGTTGGATACGTCACCAACAAACCGGATAGACCAAAATAGTACATAGGAACAAGTTGAAACTGGTCGACCCAAACCTTGCGTGGGAGGACATCCGGCCGAGACCAATCCGAAACTGGAGAAAATCAGCTGTACCACAACCAACACTTCAGTTCCTGCCAGACCAGCGACCTGAACAGACAGAGGAGGAGCCAACTGAACAAGACTCAGAGACCGGACAACCAATAGAAGAGCCAGACGTTGAAGCTGAAGCCGAGCCGGACGACATTCAACCCGTACCTACATTTGAGGAGTTCGCACATCCATACAACACCAGATTCCGAAAGCAGCTGTTGACGCAAGTACGACAACCAGTGGACAGACTAGCGAAGAGACTATGCCAAGACCAACCAATGGAGCACTAATAATGGTTACATTAGTAACTATTGCCACCATGATGGAAGGAGCCGACATACATTCATTACCGGATGGAGTGCTGATTACCGGAAGAAGCCAACTCAAGATACAAGTTGCCGAGTGGACAATTCTCGTGACGTTAGACAGACCCCAGAGGATGGACGACATTCATCATCAATACGCCAACATGAAAAGCCTACTACAGACAACAACTATACCAGTGTCGGACAAGAAACAGTGGACCAAAAGACTGGAGGAGAAGATGAACTTGTTGACACAGATGGACAACAAAATCGCTATGACAGATCCGAAAAGCACAAACCGAACAGGAAGGAAGACGAGAGGACTACTTAACATTTTTGGAGACATCGCCCATACATTATTTGGACTAGCAACGGACAAAGACACTACACAGATAAAACGGATTATCTCATCGACAAGAAAAGAACAGAAGAAAATAGTTCATCGCCTTAATGAAATGGTGACAGTATTAAACCACACTTATGAAGAAGTGGATGCTGACAAACGACGGATACAGATCATCGAACGCTACCTTTCTACAGTCTTACGGACACAATATGAAGACATGAGGAATTACACAACAGCCACTCGACGATTTCTACGAACATTATGGTTAATGCATAATGTTGAACAAGCAGTCACAGTTTCTGAAGAACTAGTGAACAATTACTTAAGAACCTTAGATAAGTTTTATAGGCAGAAAGCATCTTTAGAGTTAGGCCGAATAACCGAAGAGTTGTTACCACCAAAACAACTGATAAAGTTATTTGATAAGATTCAGACACCCTCAAGAGGACCAGTGACACCCATACAATGGTACTATGAACATGAGAGAGTGACGCCTATATGGGATGGCCAAATGCTAACGTACCGCGTTAGGTTACCTTTAGTTAAGGAAAATCTTTATTGGCGGTATAACCTACATAGCTGGCCTTTACCATATAATACAACTGGACTAGCTATCCAGGTGTTAGTAAGACATACTGGTGTAGGATTAAACCCACAGACTGGAGAGATATTCCATCCGAAAACTTGTACTGGATGGAGCCCTATCGTGTGTAGGACTGGCCCCATATATCAACCAGAGGTTTGGTCCTGTACACGGGCAATTCTGTCGGGGAAGAAAAAGCTAAGACATACTTGTGAGGTAGCCCTTACGAAGAGTAATGGTTTAGCCCAGGCTGAAGAAATCGCTTTAGGTGAATACATTTTGGTGACTTGGGGAGACACAGTCACTACGAGATGTATTGCTAGACCACAGGAGTCTAGGACATTAACTGCTGGAACTTATATAGTTAAAGTAAGACCGCAGTGTAGCATTAGTGGAGGAGGATGGACACTACCTGGTATAACCAAACGAATTGGTCACCTTTCGATCTGTGCACTTCAAATTCAAAATATACCCCCTATTAGAATTCGAGAATTGATTCCAGAGGGAGATGCCCTTAAGGAATTACGAAAGATAAGATTCAATGCATTGAAACCAGTGTCTAGAGTGCATTTAGCTCCACTGATCGAACCAGACGAAGACAATATTCTAAGCGATTCAGAACACCACCTTTCCTGGGGAATGATTATGATCTTGGCACTTCTCACCCTGACTTTGTGTATAATCTTGGTATATGTTTATATAAAATGGGGACCCCGAATTAGAGCAGTTGTTAATGAGTTAACAGTCAAACCAGTGGATACCAAGGAAGAATATTTTAAGTCTAGGGGTGAAGTAAAAGAAGAAAGTGATACTTCTATTTCATTCTTCTCAACAAGACCATCTGCGATGGCACGAGAAGAACAAGTAAATATAGCTGAGACTTAACCGACATGTACAGTCTCACCAGTATATATTATGAAGGGACCATCTTTTGAACAAAGCTCCTATTGTGAGGGGATGGCCGTTCATGCAGTTATTTAGTTGTATATAGTCACATATATTGTATTGTATTAATCACGCATGTATTGTATTGTATTAATAGATGTACATTAGTTAAGAACCTTTCCATATTTAAAGGAAAAATATGGTGGCGAGCTCACTGCTCATAGCGTTAAATTGACAAAAAGGCTTCAAGCCCTGAGCAGTGTTATTTATTTATATATATATATATATATATATATATATATATATATATATATATATATATATATATATATATATATATATATATATATATATGTATCTCGATGTTATTGAGGTTACTGATGGAATATAAATACATCTCGATGTTATTGATATTACTGATGGAATATAAATGTATCTCGATGTTATTGAGGTTACTGATGGAGTATAAATACATCTCGATGTTATTGATATTATTGATGGAATATAAAAGTATCTCGATGTTATTGACGGTTATATGATTGTATATAGTTAAAGGTATATAGTTAATATACCATTTAACTTGAAAAAATGGGCGAATGTAAAGATCGCCATCTTTAAGAATATATACAGAGAAACTTTGAGGGAAAACTAAGAGTCAACAAAAGAGTCAATGTTTGCAAAGAGTCAAGAGGATGTACATACATCACATACACAAAATTGAGTGGGGAAGTGGTTATCACAACTTGACAACTGAACACGCTCAACACTGTTAATTAGTGATGCAGCTGTGATGTTATCAATGACGGAAGTCCTACTTCCGCAATTATTTCATTCACAATATTTCGATGTCAGTGAATGAAATCAGAAATTTATGAAGATAAATGGATAGTGTGTACTATGACTTGTTACAAATCCTACTATATTTACTACAATGAACCACATTGTGTGGGGAGAGTATAATATTTGGATTCTGCATATAACAAGGAACAATTTGGTATGAAAATCATGGTTTAACATTTAAAGTTATATTTGAAGTTTGTGTACTTGAAAGTTGACCCTTAAAGGTTATTTCCGGTGGAAGGGATTTAATTGTTAGGAAGTAGAATAGAGGGCACTGAATGCAGTTTCGGAGATGTCTACTCCTACACATAATAAGAGTAATGACAGGAAATAGAGAATTGATGACAGGAAAAGACTGTCACAAACAATTTTAATGAGAGGATGATGAAATCGGATGAAATCTCACATTTTGGAGAATATAAATAGAGCACTCTCAGTACAGAGAATCAGAGAGTGTGGGGACAGCTCTCTATAAACCATCACTGAGAAGAACCATTCCAACCAGGACTCGACGGACCATCTCGATGTACCGTCCATACTCTGTATACTTGATGTACAGAATAAACCATTGAAAGTGGAAATGAATCCGGAGTTTCTATTCAACAAAGACTGAGATACCAAACGCTCAGCCGAACTTGGAGAGCACACAAACCCATGTGTAAAAGATGCCACTAAACTTCTGAAACAAGATAACCGACGCAGTCAGATGAGTAAAACAAGCTTCGGAAACTAAGTTCGGACCAGTGGCACTTTACAACCTGTCGTATATTTTGTTTTATGCAATTTATGTCTCATAATACATGCATGCATATTTCTGGATGAAACTCTCGCCAAAAAGTGCTGATAGATATGCGTGTGTGTGTACATACTTTTATATATCGGTGGCTTATAAACAAGGCCTATGTAGGTACATTTAATATATAGTTTTAATATGTGACAAAATCAGTGACAAGTGAATAATAACAAACACAGTCTTTTAATATCTGCTGCAGAAGCAAGAAGTATAAAAGGTTCTCATGATATGCAGATTAAATATAACATTTATTTACTGTATGGCATCTGACATTTGTTATTGACGTATACACAAATACATTGTGGATGTTTTCCTTTAGAAAGTAGAAAATGATCAGTGAACACAACAAATAATTGGTACATATTGATTAATTTTCTGAATGGCCACTTGAACTGAATCAAAAATAAAAGAATTGCATGAAACGCGTTAATGTTCTCATGCCGTTTGTGTAATAATCATGTCCTTTCATTTGCACTTTTGTTTCACTACTTTAAATATAATTGCTTGTGCAGAACATCAGCTTGTTTTCCAAAGGTTTAACAAAAGAGCTGAATCACTATTACAGGGGACTTATTTCGTTTGTGATAAAACGTCAGGCATTACATACTAGGCCTATATATTTGGAGCTTGCAGAGGTAAAACCAAAAATATTTCAGTAGACTGTAGACTGACTGAGATTCTGTGGCCTTGTCACATCGTACTCTCCCTCGTGCTATCTTGACATGACATCCATGGAAGTATATTTAGTAAAAAATAGAATAACTGATTGATATTCTGTGCCCTTGTCAACTGTACTCTCCCTCGTGTTATCTTGATATGACATCCGTACAAGTATATCTAGTAGTAAATGAAATGCCCGACTGAGATTCTGTGCCCTTGTCACCTCGTGCTATCCATCGTGTTATCTTGATATGACATCCATACAAGTATATCTAGTAGTAAAATGAAATGCCCGACTGAGATTCTGGGTCCTTGTAACCCCATATTCTCCGTCGTGTTACCTTAATATGACATCCATAAAAGTATATTTAGTTTCTGATAATCCTTAAAGAGTACGCGTGTGGGGCTGGTGGCACTTTTGCTCAACACAGGTTGGTGTCACATGCTGATGTCAAAGCGCTCAATGAAGAGTCCCTTTCAGAGTATGTAGTATGTTTTTCAACAAGGCCATGTACATATACGAGAGACGTAGGTTATACGGTTTGAATGAATAATGGTTGTCTATGTGTATTACCGAACAAACTTGAAAATCATGTACAATTGCCATACATTCATTGGCACTGAAACAGCATTATCTCTCTAACGCGACATTTTCGTTAACAGTTGACTCACTCCTACGTACACAATCCTAATATGTATGTGCGCCTCATGTGCAAGCAAGGAGTGTGCCACTGTGTTTGAAATACAGTGGAACCCCTTTAATACGAGCCTCACAAATCCGTATGTCTCATTTATCTGAAATCTTCTCCTGGAACAGAATTGTTCATTTTAAGTAATGGTGATTCAGTAATCCAGATGCTTTATTAATCTGAACAGTTCACTAGCGTACACAGGTGTTCGGATTAACGAGGTTCCACTGTATATATATATATATATATATATATATATATATATATATATATATATATATATATTTTTTTTTTATATATATATATTTATATATATATATATGTTTGTGTGTGTGTGTGTTTGTGAATTTTAAATAAAGAGGTCCAGAGACAAACGTGCTTTGTGTGCTTCTAAAATACAAGTATCTTCATGACAGTTGTTGTTTTGGGCAGTTTTAAGTTTCACCCGAACTGACGTTGTCACAACTGAAAGGTTTTACAATTCCTGTCATAAACTTCCAAATATTGTTTGCACTAAAGATACTAATACAATATATATCTGTAAGTGACTATAGAGATACAAATGACATACAAACAATGAATATTGCTTCACCAGCCTTTTAGAACATGACTCCACGTGCAGTTTCACCATCACAGGATCATTTATTAATTTGGTCCATCGCATTAAAAATAAATTTAAGTGTGTAATCTTATGTGTCTCCTCTCATTAAAGTTGCCAATGGACCATGTGAATTTTAAAGACCCGGGAAAATCAATAGATCCAACAAGAATATTCATATCTAAATACATCAAGGTGCTGACATAAATGAGCCATAAGCGAAATTAATATCAAAATTAACCCCGAATTTACAATCTGCTGCAGTTTATTTGTATTATAAATCTAAAGGTTGGGTACAAGTTGCTGCTTTCTATAAAGTATTTTGTTCCCGGAAAAGTGGAAGTCGTGTTTGTGATAACCTTATCATTAACCAGACCAATCATTTCATGATAAACTATGCAAGGATAAAGTTTCACGCAGGAAACACGAAGCAGCTGAGATTACACAGAACTGTTAATGTTAGGAGACAAAATGAGATTCGTGTCCAGGAGTGTATCCTGAGCAGAAGCTACCATCACCGCAGTATACCAGTCCCCAAAGTACAACAGTGATGAATCTCCAAATGAAAAGCTTGTGCGGGATATTCAGTTGGCTTGTTGGCATATGAATTTGTTGAAGTATTTATACCCACATAAACTTGTAGTTCTGGGGTATGTGTTTTTGCTTTGTGTGGTCTTGTGGTCGAATTCAGGATTTGTCCCTTTTCTGTGATGTGTATGCTGTATGGTTAAATGCTTCTTCTGATAGAAATGGGGATGAAACTGCTTTGGAGTGAGTTTGTTTAATATTGTCCAGAGTTATGTAAATATTTTATGAGTTAGTATCACTTTCCGTTGTAATTGAATCATTAACTACCTACACCCCCCCCCCCCAAAAAAAAACAAAAAAAAAAACAAACAAACTTTTATCCTGTAAACCAAAATCATAATAAACTTTCAGACAGCCGGCCACAAAAATAGCCACTGAACCTCCACTATGAGTCATCCATATACATTTGGTTAAATATGTGTACCTGTCTATACTAATACATTTTATATCCTTGAATAGCATAAACAAAAAATGGGTGATGAAAACTATTGATTACTTTTGTGTGTATGAATACATACAGAAGTAACAAATTTGAAGAGTTGCTTCTGCAGACAGGGCTGCTGTAGAGCTACCAGTAAATGTTCTTGGTATTTTGCATGTTTGAAAACAATTATATTTCAGAGGCACAAGGCTTTTTCTTAGCAAAGGACAGAATCTACAGGAGGAAATGTACTCAAATGTAAGTGCAGCCTCTGTGAAAGTTGGGTAGTCAAGAGTAGCAGAGATGCCAAGGAAACAAAAGTGTATTGAGATGTGTTGGATTCATCTCCATATTAAGTTTTCGTGTACTGTCTTGTACAACCTGAGCCAAATGCTTATCTTACGTCGTTGTACGACGATAAATCGCCAGTTATTATCACACCAAGATGCTTAATGCACCAAAATGCTTTATGTATGTAACGGTGCCAAGTCAACATTAGGTTACCCAAATTGAATAGCAATCTAAGACAGCTGTTCCTCCAAAGGCTGGTATTTTAGAGACAATCATATGTGGTAATGTGTTTAGCTAATGTTCATCAGTGCATTTCCCAGAGTATCGTATTCAACATTTTGACATTCATCAAAAGACTTCAATTGCAATTTTGAAGCATTTGAATGATGTTGTTTATATGCATTTAACCAGGCAGGCACAGGGACCACACCAGTGCCCTATCATGAATGCTCAGCTGTAAAAGGAAAATTTGAACACTAGATTTGTGCTGATTTCTAGATACGACCTACATTAAAGTGAATGTGGCGAACATAGCAAACAGAAAATAGTTTTGCAGCTATACAATATTAACCTGAAATTAAAATAAAAAACAAAAACAAAAACCAAAAACAAAAAAAAAACAAAAAACCGAATCATATATCACGCCCATGCTAAACCAACATGGCCACACTCTTTAAGGCTTAAGTGTAGCCTAGCCTCGATTAAGCATAGTAATCAGACAACATTTGCCACCACTATTCGTGGCCCAGACAAAGTTCTTTCATAGAGCGACACAAAGTGAAGAAATATACTAGAAATATAATACAGCTAAACTAATTACTCACTAATGCCCTTGTAAATTGCTTTTTAACTGCTCTCGGGTGCAATGTATATAAATTAATTCATAAGGGTTGAGTCAAAGTTGCCATTAAAATTTGGTTCTTTCCTATGCATAGCAGACACACCAAACAACCACTTCTCTACTATAAGTAGCTGAGATACCAAATTTAATGGAAATTGCCTCTCAATAGCGCGTAGCAAGGGGAAGGCTGGACACACTGTTGCCCGTCTTTGGTGGCTGCACATGTTGTAACTACATATAGCATTACTACAGAACATCGCCCCTCGCAATATAACAATATATATGCTCGTTTAATGATGATGATGATGATGATGATGATGATGATGATGATGATGATGATGATGGTAAAAATAATAATAGTAAAAGCAGATGTTTTAATACGTGCTCTAAAGAGCTTGTTCATTTACTACACTTTGCAAATATTCCTTATAATGTGGCATTGGGTTCTGCTTTATCACTACAACCCCAATGAACTTGCATGATAATCTTAATGTAACCTTCCTGAGACTCTCACCATTGTGCGGTCTTTAATTAAAAATGTCCGTTTTCCTTTTCATATCACACATCAACTAAAGCATGATATATTTGAAAGATAGTTGTGTACTTAAAATTTCAAGCTAAATAAACTGCAGGCATTCTGTAGTGCGCCATTGCCACGTTACTGCGATGAAATACAGTCGGTCAACAACGTCAATCATCAAATACAACAACCAAGGTTTATTATTGATGAAGAAAGGTGATGGTTGCCCTGTGACCTCAACTGAACCATTGGATTTACTTCACGCATGCATCGTTGCAAAAGACTGGCAGGCAAGCCACATGAATATAAATCTCACATTCATCAAAATGTTTCAACCATAACCTTGATGCCATTAGTGACGAAATACGTAAAGACTCTAATGCAACTGGTTGTCCTTGCGACGTGTTGTGAAGAAGCTTGATTCTTAACTACAAGCTGTAGAAACTATCAACTCGATTGGGTTTTTAAATGTGCACAAATGCTTGTAAGAAAGTGAATGATTGATTTGCCTGTCATTAGATAAAATGGATAACAAGCTGCTCTACTAGGGGAGGGGGGAGAGGGCGCCAAAATCGGTCTGTGCCTAGTATAACACATATTCACCACAACACACTGTGGTAACTATAACTGCTTGGATGGATCAACTTCACATACTTACATGCTTTACATATATACTTTCTTGGCTTGCAATACACTTCTGGGTGTTTTAAACATGAAGAAGTGTGCTGAAAATAGGACGCTTAAGATATATCATTACAACAATAAATGAAAGTGGTGGTTTAAAACCTGTCCTGTCAACCATTGAAATATTCTTCCCTAATACAAAGTTTATTTTTCCCCAAGGCATATTGGCCTAACGACGCGAAAGTAAAATTTATCACTTGTAATAAAGTTAAAAGAGACATGGTAGGCATGCCATATCTTGTTGTTCATGACTTGTCATTGAGCTGAGCCGAGCGAAAAAGAAGAAAGCTATAAAAATAGTGACCTTCTAGCAAGCTTTCCATTTATATCAGTTGAGTTATAATCAGCTGAACAAGTTTGTTGTTTTTAATAGGATGAAAGCTGCATTTTCTAACAAGTGGTTTATGCACTTAACCATTATTCAGTCGATCGACTCAAATATTATGAACGCTGCTTTCCATATTCCTTCATTCAACAACCGGCCTGGCATGTTATATTTAACTTGGCTTTCTCCGATGGACTGCATGAGGTCAATGCAAAGACTGCAATAGCGTCACAAATTGAAACATAACTCCGAAAACACACTGAGGTTAAAGTGAACCATCAAAACTGCAACTAAGGAAAAGACTGCAAGATTTTGAAACAAAATAAGATTTTGTTAGTAAGGTAGAAGGTCGGAAAGGATATAGAAATTTAAAGTATTCATATTTCAAAATCTTAAAGATAGTTGAGCACCATCCAGTTCAGCTTGTGTTGAATTCTGTACATTATCCGCATGCGCTAAAACTAATATCAAAGTTTACTCGGCCATTGGTTTAGCTCCTGCAATGCACGCCTTAGTAAATCGGTTTGAGGTTATATTGTTTATTACGTACAAGTTGGAGGACAAACCGGCTTTTGAGATTTGGTTTTCTTTCGATTTTTATTAACAGATATGGCA
This sequence comes from Hermodice carunculata, assembly GCA_964020975.1. Lineage (NCBI taxonomy): Eukaryota > Metazoa > Annelida > Polychaeta > Eunicida > Amphinomidae > Hermodice > Hermodice carunculata. The sequence continues at coordinate 5,751 of CAXHWN010000232.1, read as the reverse complement.
ACAGGTATTTAGCTTTAACTTGTATGGCAAAGCTCTGAACTTCATAGTTGTGTGCCCAGATTCCATCTCTACAGCTGTCTGTTGCAGTCGTTTGTGGTCCATATCAGTTTGAACATTTATCATGATATTACGAAAAACAAAACTATGGCAACATACTATCTTTGCCGCAACTAGGATATGATCAGTAAAAAGTAGATCACAAGGTGGAGTTTTCCTGTCCCACTTAGGTACAAATACTCCACTGGCAGGTCCAAGACAGGGACATTTCCCAAACAGAAGATTTGGGTGGGAAATAGAAAGCTGAATTTATCACTGGTAAAACTCATGAAATGATGGTATAAATCACAAAGAGAAGGATCAACCACACGACGTGGACGGTGCCAGACCAACCTGTATAGTGATGTGGGGGAACTTCCAATTTGCCATGGAATGATATTATAGCATTTGTTTCATATCTCAATATGAGAATACCCATATGGTCATATCACCAATGATCATACACTAAGATATTCTATTAGGTATAAACCAATGACTGATCCCCATTTTGTCCCATAATACTGCTTTTCCATTTGTCCTTAGAGTATTACCGTGCAGGAGATGGTGTTGTTGTTGTGGTTTTTTTTTTGCTTTTTCCACATGAACCTTAGATGTGAGACAGCTAGGTGTTATTGTTGCTTATTTGCTTAGATTAATCTTCTTTCTCCAGGCAAGGGACAAACAATGACGGTCAGATGTGCCAATATTAAATGTGTTTGTACAGCTATGATTTGTCACATGGTTATCTTCCTGAAATGAACTCAAATATTTGTGTATCATTTATCTGCTTACTTACTTTTTCGCAAAGACAAATCTGGATTAATTTTCGACACAAGGTGGCTTGATGAGTTGACTAAATGGGTTATACTTTAATTTGTTCCCCTTCCATTAATTTTATCATCACAGGTGGCTGTCATGGGCATTTCTTTTGTTTCTGTTCCCTGGGAAGACTGCGGATGGCCACACACTGTTCTACACTGGAACATATTACGCGTGTACTTTCTGAAAGTACTACCAGCCAAACTGTAAAGAAAAAAGTTGATCGAATGATTAGCCAGGAAAAACATTTCTGTGATATGCTCAGCAATTGTCAGTTGGAGTGAAGATACAGTAAATTCGCTTGACATTACACCAACTCTGAAGGTTTTGATAACGATGACTATGCTGTGCAGTAATCGGATAAAGACAAAGACAGTGGCCACCGTACTGAGCAATTTTGTGAGTGCAGCTTCCTTTGCTTGATTAGAAGTTTTATTGTCCTGAGACTGGCCCTCCAGCTGGCTTTTCCGCTGTTTTTGCAACCGTGACAGCTTTAAAACAAGCAACACTGTAAAGATCCCCACTGCTATACCTGGTATGATCAAACCAATTATCCGCAAAACTACTATGCTCCAAATTGTATACTCTGCAAGCCTTTTGACAAAACAGGCGGAGACATTCGGAAATGTGTACCTTGTCCAATAAGGGAATACTGTTATTGATACACAGATTAGACCTGTTACCAAAATTGAAATTTTTGCTTTAAATGGTGTAGATATGCGGGCAATCTGCAGAGGGAATTGCACTGTTAGGAAACGCTCAATTGTTATGCAGACTGTAAGGTAGGACGAAAATACCTGGCCAAAATATCTCATGGAACTTATAAAAACACAAATTTCATTGAAGGTGTAAACATTTATCCTTAATTGGGGAGCCGCATTGACCCAGTGAACCAATTCTCCCACCAAAAATGCGTTGTCTGCAATGGCCAAAGCAGAGAAATAGTGACCCGGTGTAGTCTTATACATAGGAGAGTATATTATGATGACAAAAACAAGCAGATTGAAAATCAACCCAGGAAAAATCATGATAGGCTTAGCACACAAGGCTATGTAACTAGTAACCCATCCAATCTGATACCATATACTACCAAAGAGTCCTAAGGGCTCTCTTCCGCGTCTATTGGTAACATTTGGTGCATATGCGATGGTTGAGGTCAGATTTAGCATTGTCCATGCGATTGAAGAATTCATTTTGCGTGTCGTTTGCCTGAAGCAAAAGTGAAACAAGAAATAATAAGAATGCATATATAAAATATTCCAATTATTAGTAAGTCATACCACGCAAATAAATTTCTGGCAAAATCCAAACAACTAAAAATTTAATATTTTTATTTCTTTGTCTTTAGCAGAAACTAGAACAAAGAAGAGTCTTATGTATTTTTTAGCAAGGGATTGTCACGTATTGATGGAAGGAATAATGTTAATTGTAGCTACCACTACAAGTATCGCCCCCTTGATATCTCTTTCTTGTAGGTGCTTACGTCTGGGGCATAGACAATATTGTCTCATCCATCGTTAAATATGTTATATAGTACAGTCAAAAATATATGCTTCCTTACAAAAATTAGTGGACTGAGATGCCGTGGTATTACAGCATATTATTTTGACTTTGAAAGATAAATTAAAAAGGCAGACATAGACGACATATTCTGTATCATGAGGATGTCTTCCATGCACAGTTTATGGATATTAGTATTCTACTATTATGGCACAAAAAGTGGCACAAAATGCAACATCCATACTAGAATACATTACAATCACAATATAAATCCGTCAGTACTCAATCGACGAAAAGATCACCAGTTCGAGTTTTGATATTTGATTGACAACGCATACCTGGGTGGATTTAACCAACTTAGGTTCGCATTCAGGCTAAATGATATTAACCAGATGCAATATAGATTTTATGAACAGCTTATGTAAATTACATAGATCTGGTCTGGGTAGCCTGGAATAATGTGAAAGAAAAACAATATGTCGGTGCTGCCTTGCTGTGGAATATATTGTTTTTAAATATATGGAATTCTAGAATTTTTCATGGAAGCTATACATATTTTGTGATCAAATGATAACTGATTATTTCAAAAGAGAACCCAAAAAATATGGGGATCTTTAGCAAATGCAACATGTTTATTTAGTATTTTATGTACATCATGGTGGTTTATATTTTCTTCTCGTTTTTGCAAGTTTAAATGAACTTCGGGTAATGTATAACTGCATGAATTTAATTTTAAATATATGAAACATAATGGGGGTAAAACGTTTCTCCTCTTCTGTGCAAAACTTTAATTTGTAACTGCGTCCTCTTCTGTGCAATATTAAATGAACTTGTGGTGATGTATAAATGCTTGAACTTGATATAAAAGTTTTCATAGATCTATACCTGATGCAGTGCCACAAGCCAACTGTACTTAGTTATTACGTACCAAACCATTTTCCAGCCTATTGGGACAAGGAAGTGGCCAACAGTACTGATAATATGACTATGATGTATATAAAATGTACAGGCCTAGCATTTCTATTTTTATATTTGGCGCAAGTGATGAAGTTAGATTTCTAAGTAGATAGGCCTATATGTTTAGGAAAATCAAAGTCTATATGTAATGTATAACATTTCAAAAGTTGACAGGATACGGTTAAAATCATAAGTTGCCCTTCATGATTGAATACCTATTTCAAGACAGGGCTGAAATTTATTTCTTTACATTGGTATTAGAAGAATCACGTTGATGTTTTGGTAATTCTTAAATATCAGAATTTCTGTCTTTATCATTGCTGTCATTGTTGGGTAGAAATGTATGAGTAAGTGTCATGTATTTCCGAACTATTAGATGTACACATTGTAGTTCAGTGATACTGTAATGATCGACGGTGGACGCAGATGCATCCTATGTATAGTAATTTATAGTTTTGTTGTGATTTTGTGGACTTTCTGCATTGCACTTCTTTCTACCCGGACTCCCATTTTAAATAGTTACTAGTAATTGCTATCAATAGTTTCGATGCATCTTATCCTGCAGTCGCAATACGCTTGTGGCATGAGGCTTGACGCCACAAAAATATCATTAATATGTCAATGTTGAATATTAGGGCAAGAAAAGCACCTTATACTTACTTTAACACATGGGCAAGAAAGGCTGAAGAACAGATAATTGCAGCACCTTTACCGACGGCACGAGAAGATTAAACAATAGTGGGAAATGTTTCTGGAAAAAAGTTGAAACACATTTTTAATATAACTCAAATGGGTGCTGTGATAAACGGTACCTGAATTTTAAAAAAGTGAGGGTAAAAGCATCAATATCTGATATTATATGCAGTTATTAGTTGATTCAACTGGGGAGGGGAGGAGGGAGGGTGACACATTTGTGCGTTTGCTTAATATGGCATGTAGGCCGTAGTTTTATTTGTGAAGAAAACCTTACATAGTTTCCGATTTTATGTCATCCTATTTTCATTCAAGCCTTAAATCTTTACATTAGAACTCCTTCAATGCTACATATACTGGTTATTAAGTCAACTTGACTGTATCTTGCTTGCAACAGCTTGGTAAAATAATGAGCATTTCTAGAAAGTGCTTCACAAAGCATGCATATATATTGATGAATGTTAGCAGTCACAACGTGTGATAAATGCCAGCTCAGCATGCATGTGTCTTGTGCAGAAAAAGTGCAAGATAAGAAAATATGATAGTCTTTTCAATTTCTATTTGTGTGTACCTCGTTCATTTTGGTCAAGGTGCATTAACAATTCTAATTGCAATCTAGCCATTACTAATAAGACGTTATTTTTTTAAGTGACAGCTTTTCGGAGTCATACCTCTAGATACATTTCCTCACAAGATATTCAAGAGGCAACAGTTATTTCATGCGCATATATAACTGGGTATCAGTCACTGCGCCCATTCTTGACTGGCTCTAGCTTATTTGGACACATCCTTGGCATAATATGGTCTCCAAAATCCTATCACGCAAGCTAGTTGTGTTGCTTTACACACCGAACAGAAGTTACGATTTCTTGTTTGGATGCCCACTGTCTGTGGGGGCACCAGGTCAGAATAATGTATATTTAGTACTTGTTCAAAATCACACAATGGATCTCTACAGTACAGGATACTAATAGCTTTTGTATAATCCTAAAGGAAAGTAGAGAAGGAACAACAAACATGGAGAGCAATAGTGCAGTCTTTTCTAATCCTTCTAATACCTTATCATGGAGAGACAGAAATACAGACATGTACATACATATTATACATACATATATATATATATATATATATATATATATATATATATATATATATATATATATATATATATATATATATATATATATATATATATATATATATATATATATATATATATATATATATATATATATTGCAATGCAACATTTACGGGCAGAGCCTTATAAAAAGGGCAGAATGGCTTGCAGTTTTGAATGTGTGACATTTGGGGGTATACGCCTGAAATTGCCAAGAAGGCTGCTTTATGAACTTATAGTGTCTTTATGTGTCGGCATTTTAGAGAAATATGGTTAATGTTTAACGATAAGCAGCATTTTGATGCCCGCTGCAAGTATTTTTAAGTAGCACGAAGCAGCTAAGAGTAGAAATAGCTGCTCATTTCGAACGTCTTCCTGTAGATAGCACATCGTATATTGTGGAAACGTATATTACAGAGCAGAATATTTTGGACTCCGCTATAGCCCATTTACTACCAGGATTCTCTTCCATACGTTTGTCAGCCAATGTGTCGATATCCTGCCCTGCTTTGGTCGGGAGTTGTGATAGATTAACAGAGAGTGGGTGTGTGTGTGTGTGTGAGGGGGGGGGGGGGGGGGGGGCTAGCAGGACCCATGCACACACGTCTGTGCATGTGTTTTGTTTCTT
>CAXHWN010000231.1:0-15000 GCA_964020975.1 Hermodice carunculata | reverse complement strand
ACCATCAGTACACTGTGTGTGTGTCTACTGACTCTTTCAGTGCTAAGGTGTGGACGGAGTCAACAGTTTTCCTCAGTGCATTTTAGATGCAATGCACCCAAATCATCCTCAAGAAAGCTGTTGACCTCTGCCATTCTTTGCATCTGGGACTGCTGAAATGCTGGTCCAAGGAATTTGAATCGAAGTCACAATAAATCAGATGAGTAAGACCTTTGTGATTGGCAAACAAAGATTTTTTTACAATTGCACACCTGAGACATATCTATAAACATACAATAAAGGAGTCCTAAACCATGTATACATACATGTAGCATTGTTGCAATAGTTTATAGGTTGCTTTTGTTTTTGTCAGTACTTAAGATAAGTGGGTGATGCCATAATGAAAATGAGCATATATGTATGTTTGTTTCCTGAAAAATGGGAGAAAAAAATGTTGCTTTATGTTTTGGCATTTATGAACCTTGCATCATTCTTACCTTGCTGGCCAATATGCTTGTTTTATGTACAAGCTTGCCACTAATATTGAGCATGAAAAGTAACCCATATGTCAACAGTGCACTTTGATCCCAAAGGTAAGATGCATCATGTTTATATAGTTTAACCGTTTCCCCATAATTGACCAAGACCAGCTGGTGGTCAAATGTCAACTGCTTCAGTATTTTCAACTAACTTCAACAGTGGTGAAAAACAATTTGACAGAGAATTGTCGATGAGACCTATGGAAATCACATGGCCCAGGTCAACAGCTTTCCTTGGCATGGGTTGGGCACTTAGTGCCCAACCCATGCCAAGGAAAGCTGTTGACTCAGTCTTAACTCATGGGGGAATAGGTTTAAGTTAAAGTAAAAATCTATCGGTGGACATGATAATTGAGACACATCTCCTCACGGGGCATGGTGGGAACTGTGATGAACCTTGTGATGTCGCATCAGATGGTCTTTCAGGCTACTGAGGTGATTGAATGCTTTTCCACATATTTTGCAAGCATATGGCTTCTCCTGAGTGTGGGTGAGGAAGTGTCGCTTAAGTGTTGCCACTAGAGTGAATCGTTTGCCACAGTGGCCACAAAAATGTGGTTTTACTCCACTGTGTGTCTGCATATGATTCTTCAGAACATGAGAATATGAAAATGCTTTCCCACAAGTCGGACAAACATGTGATGGTCCGTGAACTTTTGGCCTTGACCCATGACCTCTGGTACTCTTCACTGTCCAGTTTCTGAATGCCATTGCAGATGAAGATATGTGTTCCGTTTGATTTGTTGGTTGGTAATGTCTCTTAGATAAATCACTGTCTCCTGGAAATAGCATTAAATAAGTACCCATTAATAAGCCTGGCAAACTCACTCACAAAATTCTTACATTTATCCAAGATATACATAATAGTGTAATGGCAAGATATGGTCAGCTCACATACACATGTGACGGTCTTCAGTGTTCTGCAGATTGATCAAAAATTAAATAAAATTGATCGTGCCTTGTGAAAGTAGTGCCTTTAAATTGTGACTGGCAAAAGCAAAATAAATCTGTGTTCAATGATGCACCCCTCTTCACACCTCATAACCAGCTGATACCTGTTTCCCGGTTATTTATGCTGTCTTTCTGAGCAACATGAAAGACCAGGTATTTTTTAAAAACAACTGTAGATTATGCAGTACAGACCCTGAACAGCCAGGCTCCCACCTGGAAAGACCAGCTTGTGGAAGCAGACTTTGTCCAAGGACCTTACATCCAGCAGTATAGGTCATGCTCTAATGAAAGCAGGGCCTGATAGGAGTGCTTACATATTATGAGACATCTTTCTGTGAATCTTGAGGTGATCAGATCTGCTGAAGGCCTGGCCACATAGGTAACACTCATAAGGCTTTTCACGGGTGTGAGTCAACACATGGCGTTTTTTATTTGCCATCTGTGTAAAGCGTTTGCCACAAATTTCGCAAGAAAAAGGCCTTTCCCCTGTGTGTGTGAGGAGGTGGCTTTTCAGCACATGGGCATAGGTGAACCCTCGGCCACAGTGGGAACAAACATGTGGTGGAACTGAATGGCTGGTCTGTGACACCCTCATCTCTTCTTGGTAGTTCATGTCAAAGCTGGGCATTTTTAACCCTTCTTCCTTTCTCCTTGCCCGTAACCCTCTTGTGACTATGCCCTGTCCCTCTGGAATAAGCCAAAAAGATCAAGAGTGAGCTAGAGTGTACGCTGTCAGGGATTTTGAAACAAAATATTTGGTCATTTTTCAGTGCCTTGGTGGAGGCCTTCATCAGTGGTTTTTGCTTTGCCTAGCCAGTGATGGTCCAGCCACAGCATCACTTGCCAGGCAATTTAACCCTTTCCCACTTAAACTGGCCAAAACTGGCTGGTGGTCAAATGTCGTCTGCTTCAGCATTTTCAACTGATTTCAACAGCAATGAAAAACAATTTGACTGAGAATTGAAGATGTAACTTGTCAAGACAACATGACCCTGGTCAACAGCTTTCCTCGGCATGGGTTGGGCACTGAGTGCCCAACCCATGCCGAGGAAAGCTGTTGACTCAGTCTTAATTCAAGGGGGAAAGGGTTAAAAATACTGATTTATCATTATAAGTATCTATATGGTCTCACCTAATGACTTAAAAGCAAACTGGAGGCTCCTTGGACAAATGTGAAACACAAACACAAAACATGGCATATACAACAGGCATTTTGGTACTTGAGTTAAGGCTTCCTCTATACATGTAAAGAATTTGGACACATGTTTACCCTTCCCATTATAATCATGATGATAACTCAAGGTAAATATGCAAATAAAGACAAAACATTGGTACATGTGCCATTAAACCAGTTATTGACAAGTGTCTTGTTAGCCATGTCTTAACTCTCAATGCAAGCATCAGACTAATTTGAGATGTGTGTATTTAACTATGTGATAACTCCTTTAGTGTAAGTATTAAACCAGTTATTGGCACATGTATATTTAGCTATGCGCTATCAGTGTAAGTTTTAAATCAGTTATTGACAAGTGCCTAGACAGCTTTGTAATACCTCTTTTAGTGCAAGTACTAAACAAGTTGCTGACAAGTATCTGGTGAACTACGTGTTAACTCTTTTAGTGCAAGTATTCCACTAGTTATTGACAAGTGTGTATTTAGCTATGCATTGACTTTTTCAGTGCAAATATTGATTCAGTTATTGACAAGTGTTTACTTAGCTAGGTGTGAAGTTGTTTAGGGCAAGTATTGCACCAGTTATTGACACATGTTTAGTTAGGTAGATGTGATCTCCTTTAGTGCAAGTATTCAACCAGTTATTGCCAAGTGTTTAGTTAGCTATATGTAGGGGTGAATTTGTTTAGGGCAAGTATTGAACCAGTTATTGCCACATGTTTCGTTAGCTAGGTGTGAACTCTTCTAGGGCAAGTACTGAACCAGTTATTGCCACATATTTAGCTAGCTAGGTGTGAACTCCTTTAGTGCAAGTATTCAACCAGTTATTGACAAGGGTCCAGTTAGCTGTGTGGTCACTTTCATTGCAAATCACATCAAAAGCTTTCATCCAAGTGCCAGCATGCCTGTAGTTCCAAAGATTACAATGGATTAGGTCAACAAACAGCCTTCCTGAGCACACTTCTTGGTTTCATTACAGGCACACCACACTGTGGAAAGCTCTTGAGTCAGCCAAAAATCTGAAACTACGGGAAATAAGTCACAATAAACATCTCTGCCACACAAGTAATGGCGACAGACGACAGGAAAATTACAATACATCTAAATCAACAAAAATTAGTCTCTGCAAGAACCTGTCTCTCACATCAGCTGTGGTATTATCAGATCACGAGTTGAGCTGTATCAGAACACCGACGACTTTTCCATGTTTTGTGAGTAAAAAATTTGGATGTACATATAATAAATACGACACTGTTACCTATTTCTGAAATTACAAAATTTGTAGAAATTTAATTAGAGCATACTTCCACAATAAGCACATAGGTCCTGTATGATGGTGTCCATTGCTTTTACCAGGTTCACCCTGAAAGGTCTAACAGTGAAACGTACAATGGAAATGTGATTCTTTACTATATGTAAGAATTTTAGTAAACTGGCATTCTGGCTGAAAGTAGTCTTAGGATAACTGTATTGTCCCTTTTTTATAACTCTGACAATCTTCTGATCTACAAAATGCTGAGGTAAATATTCAACATTTTTATAATAAATTTTGTGTGAAAAATAGTGTTACAATCAATATGCAAACTATGGGTCTGAACTTGAAGCTCACAAACTGAAAATGTCTTACAACCTGGATGCTGAATAAGAATAATAATTGTAATTATGATGACAATTTTTCAAGCAAAATAATAAATGCGGCCAACAATTATGCTGTACAAGATATCACGAGTCTTGGGCATTCCAGCACCTTCTTGGAAAAATAAAGCAGGAATTGTTCTCAGAATTTTTCACTGAAATTATTGGAAAAATACAGGAATTTTAAAGTGAACTATAGCTAAACATTACAAATAAAACATGAAATCATATCATGTTAAAACTAGATATGGCTTTTTCGACCCTATGGACCTTTTCACTTATGTTTTGGCCTGTTTTGGGTAAATTCAAACTATAAATTTATGTGTTTCAGCTATACATACCAAGGAACATTGCCTTTGGTCGGAATTGACTTTGATTTATTTCGTTAGGACTACGGTTTGGATATGGTAATGATACTGTCTAATTTGGCTCTTGTGTGCATCTAACCTTCCCAAGACCATATCAAGCAAAAAGGGAGTTTTTACAACTAAAATTCGACGGTGATAGTTTTGTCCTGTACATTCTTCACACTTTGGAATCACAAAATGAGTTTTTGCAGCAAGTATTCTGCTAATGCAAAAAAACAAAAAAACAAAAACTTTTTTCTACCAAAAATACTCTTTTTTCCAAATTTTCAAAGACGTATTTTCAACCATATGAACATGTAGGGAAAACAATGGCAGAGTGAAGAAAAAATATGAATATCATAAAATTATAGGAACTATAGGAAGTGCTGGGATGCCTGCAGGGCTGGAGGTAATTTTTGCATCTTAATTGCCAACTTTAAATTGCCCTACTTCCATTTAGGTGGACTAATTATCCAGGCAGGGGCATACATAATATAAATTCCCCCAACTTCTCCCTTCACATGTAGCCTTCCTAACTGAAAACATCTTCTTATGATAATACTCAGTCTGTAGAATGAGCAAAATAAAGCAGACTTTTTAACATAATTTGAGCCTTCTGAAGTTGCTAAAGTATATTAACCCTTCCCCTGTTGAATTAAAACACAGTTTAACATTGTGTCAACAGCTTTTGCTGACATGGGATGGGTGCTTAACACCCTACCCAGGTCAGGGAAGGCTGTTGACCTGCTGCCTGTCCCCTTGATAAATCATATCTTCAATTTTCATTCAAACTGTTTCTCATCACTGTTGAAACTTGTCAGAAACATAGAAATGGCCAGCATTTGATCACTAGCCAGTTTTGATTGGTTTGAGGGGGAAATGTTAACGTAATAGTGGATGCTTAATTATGTCTGGGTGCCAACCCAGACATTTTGTTTTTCCAAGAATTATATCTTTCTTTCTTTCTTTCTTTCTTTCTTTCTTTCTCTTTCTTTCTTTCTTTCTTTCTTTCTTTCTTTCTTTCTTTCTTTCTTTCTTTCTTTCTTTCTTTCTTTCTTTCTTTCTTTCTTCCTTCTTTCTTTCTTTCTTTCTTCTTTACAACCAGATTTGTCCAGAGTTTTTCTCGGACCCTACTCTTCCAAAAACCACCAAACTTGCCATGGTGACTGACCTACCAGTGAAATTAGGCACCTGACTTGGAATAGTCATGATGTTTAAAATTATGCAAATTAGGGGCACTTAAAATTTTAAAAGCTCCATATCTCCCAAACTGTTGCAGATAGACACAAAGTTCTAACTTACACATATAGGTTTGAAACAACTGGCAAATCTGATAGCACACAAACAAAACTTGGGGAATTTTAATGCATGCTAAATTCACCAAATTTCTCCCAAATCCACATGCAGGCTTTCAAATGCCTCTTGTATGACCTATTGCTTGATCTCTATGGTGCCAGGCAACCATTTTGCATTCATAATTAATTAGCTTGAACCTGTCTCACAGCTTTCTGTCCATGCATGCTGAGTGTACACTTTGGAAGGTTTGGGTCTTGTAGCAAATTGTGGGGTGGGGGGACTCCCAACAACTGTGAAATGAGGGTCTCAATAAAATACAGATTATCTCTTTCTGTTCATGCAAGAACAGATTGACTCCATGCTGCCATATGTACCAGGCAGGCTTTTGCTTCCACTGGTGTCCTAGCTGGCCTGTTTTTGCCTGAGGCAATGTCAGCCTACTGAGCTCGGTCCCAAGGGAACTCACAGCTCTGGACTTCTAGGCAGAACAAGCCTGAGTGTACCCTCTGTTAAAAACAGACAACATACAGAGCTGAGTCAGTCAGACCAGGGAAGTGCAAATATTTGTGTCATCTCAGTGGACACTTTCATGTCTTGTTTTCTTGTAACCAGTGAGATGAAGTATGTTCTTCATAGCCCATACTGAGACAGTATAGTTTTGTCTTGGTTTACAGGTACATGTTTATGTAGTTTTTTGACAGCTTATGTTAAAATTTGTTTTTTTGTTATAAAGGAAAAAGGACAGTTTTGTATTGCATGTATACACATCCCTCCAAATCATAATATGTGTACACTGCACATGCACATATACTCAATCAATACTGCCCAGAAGGGCTGACCCTCTCAGGAGTGGGCACTTTTCTCTGGTCGCGAGGGTGCTCACTGTAGAGAGGTTTCACTGTACAGTGGTACTTGCAATTTAAAACCACCCCTAATCAATGAATACCAGACAAAAGTGGTCACATAGGACAGGTGGTCTTTCATCTCAGATAAATTAACAAAGAAATAAAAGGCCAATTTCTTTCTTTCTTTCTCTCTCTTTTTCTTTCCTTCTTTCTTCCTTTCTTTTTCTCTCTCTCTTTCTTTCCTTCTTTCTTTCTTTCTTTCTTTCTTTATGACCAAGTTGGTCCACAGTTTTTTTTTCAGAGACTATTTTTCCAAAAACCACCAAACTTGCCATAGTGACTGACATAACCAGTGAAATTGTGCATCTCATTTGGAACAGTCGTGATGTTTAAAATTATGAAAATTTTCAGAGGCAACAAAAATTTTAAAAACGCCATATCTTCCAAACTATTGCAGATGGACTCAAAATTTCAATGTGCATATATACCATTGTGACACTTGCCACTATAATGGACAGTATAGTTGTAGAATTCCAAATTATGCTAATAAGGGGCATTGAAAAATTTAAAAGTTTAATATCTCCAAAACTATTGTACATAGAGATGCCATTCCAACTTCAATTTGTAGGTTTGTGGCAAAGCCGCATCCAAAGAATTATGAAACAAAGTTGTAGGATTTTAATTTATGCACATTAGGTGAATATGCAAAATGTAAATCTTTAATAGCTATAAAACTATTATAGAGGTGCCATTCCTACTTCAATATATGGGTTTGTGGCATAGCCCCCTCCAATGAACAATAAACCAAAGTTCTTCTAGGCTTATAATTCATGCAAATTAGGCAAATACACAAAATTAAAATGTTGAATAGCTTTAAAACTATTATAGATAGTAGTTTCATTTACATATCACTTTATAAGTTTGGGATATGGAAACATCCCTTGAACCAAGAACCAAAGCTGAGCATTTTAATTTATAAAAATTAGGTTAGTACACAAAATTTAGATTATGCTGAACAATGGCAAAGTGTATCATTTCAAACTGTTCTCATTTTGAAGGCATCCAGACAGATTTGGTGTGAAGCAAATCTTTTTTTCTAGTTTTTCCTTGCATTTAACTTAGCTCATCATCATGCGCTCACTTCACCAAATTGCCTCCATATTACAACTGCCACATGATTATCACAGATTTTTTTTGTTTTCAGATCGTTAAACAAATTGCTCAACTATATAATGCTCCCCCAACCTTTTCGCTTCAAACTTTATGTATCATCAAGGAGTCATAACCTGAATCTACGTAAACCATAACTGTGTCATCCCTATAACAATAAAGTACCTTGTAATGTTTTTTTTTTTTTTACTTTGATAGTTAAAAAAGTAAAAATAAAAAATAAAAACATTAATCATCCTAAACTCCATGACGGAAATTCACAAGTTTTACCATGTGATTATCACATATTTTTGCTGTTTTCAGACCACTCACAAATTGCTCAAGCATATACAATGCTCACGCAACTTTTAGCTTCAAACTTTCTATATAATCAGGCAACGATAACCTGAATCTACATAAACCATAAATCTGCTGTCCCTGCCACATTCATGCATTATTTGGTAGTTAAAAAAAATATCATTGTAAACTACATGGTAAACTAGAGCGCTGCATGAACAGCCCATGCTCAGCGGAATTAAGGTTGTCCCATAATATGAAGGTTGCAACAGAATAGACAAATGTTGTGAGCTTTAGCTGAGTGCATATGACATTTAGTAGTATTTCTAAGTTGGACAACTGAGCCCCCTAAAACCTCAGTCTCACTAGCAACTCAGCAGAGCTAAAAATTGCAGTGCCACCTGGTGAACAAATTACTAACTAGGAGTCCCAAGGAGTGCTCTTGTGTGATATCAAAGCAACAGGGTGAGCAGTTTTTTGAGATTTTTTAAGATTTGCCCAAATAAATTAACAAAAAAATTCATAAAAAACCAAAAATCACTGAAGCGTGACCATTTGTACAAACTTGGTAAAAACCCACCCAAAGTACATTGCCACCATGTTTGAAGTCAATCTGGAAGATGGTTCAAGAGAAGAAGTCGAAAATGTGAATCAGTATTAGAATGCTCATTGAAATGCATAATAATCAACAGGAAAACGTGCATAAGTATCTGAATTGAAAAAAATCGTTAAAAATCAGAAATGCATAGCAGTGCCACCTAGTGAACAACTTTGTTTAATCCTTCTCCAAGGAACATAATATAAAGTTTCAGCTTAATCTGTGTGACGGCTCTGGTGAAGAAGTAAAAAATAATGAAAACACACAAAAAAATCATAAAGAGTAGAAAAAAATTGCAGCAAACAAATTACGAACTAGGAGTCCCTAGGAGTGTTCCTGTGTGATATCAAAGCAATTGGGTGACCAGTTTTGGAGAAGATTTTTTAAAATTTGCCCCCAAAAAACAGCAAAACATTAATAACAATTTTTCAAAAATCACTGGAGCATGACCATTTGAACAAACATGGTAGATACCTACCCAAGGTACATTGCCACCAAGTTTGAAGTGAATCTGGCTGACAGTTTGGGAGAAGTGGAAAATGTAATTGTGAATGGATGGACGGACAGGCGATGGACGACTCGGCCTCCTAAAAGCTCAGCCTGACTAGTCTTCAGCTCAGCTAAAGATGAGAGCATTAACCATTTGTGGATGCTTTACACCATTTAGTCTGCCAACTCTCCCCCATTCGGCGGCAATCTACCACTTTTTGTCCTTATTTTTAGACTTTTCAGTACAATAATGGCCCATTTTAGACAATCTCCCCTATAAAAAGCCACTTATTTCTTTGTTCTTTATTAAAAATAAAAATCTCCCCCATGGGAAGAAATCTCCCTGTTTCTTGCCATAGGACAGTGACAGGTATGTTAAAATTGAGCTGAAGAATAAAGTGAAACAGTGCTATCACCACAAGTATTTCACTAATGTGAAGTTGTCAAAATTCTACATGCATAAATCATCCACTTACTATTTAGATGCACAGCAATCTCCTTAATTAGTAAGCTGGTTGTCAAGTTGGAAGTGCAACAGCATAAGACTAAAGGAATCTTAACAGGAGAAGGCACTATTGGTCAAGAGGGACCATCTGACACCCTGTACCATATCAAACTCTTCAGGAGACAAGTGGTGTGCATGTCTTTTGGACTTGACTAGTGGCGTCTTCCAGTGATTCAAGTTTACCAGGTTTATCTCATTGATTTCTGTTTACAAGGTTTTAATTATATCTTTAATTTTCATTGTTGAAAGTGGCTTCTTCAGCTAAATTCAGTACTTTCCGCCGAAGCTGGCGCTGCAGTCGACGCATGCGCATGGACGCGCAAACGCGCCTTGCGGGGTTCATGCTTTGGGCACTATTGTGAATGAATAGAGAGGACACCACTTTTTAATGCCTGCAAAGTTGTAAATATGTATATATATAGTTCGTTTTTTATTTAGCGATGGGGGGGGGGGGTAAAGATCACTATGCAGTGTTTGGGTGTTGCAATAGAAGAGGGAAGGCGGGATGCAAATCTTTGTCGTTTCACCGGATACCAGCTCGGCAGCCTCAACACGCCCGGCGGATCCACGCCATCTCCAGAAAAGAGAAACCCACCGATAACTGGGTTGTTTGTAGAAAGCATTTTGTAAATAAGAAACCCTCCAAAGATAGCAACAATGTAGACTTTGTACCGACATTATTCATGGGAAAGCAAGAGACTGGGGAAACGCCAAAACCATCATGCGATATTTCAAAGCGGTCATTATACTGCATTAAATGGCTTGACAATCACTGACATCGACTCTACTTTAGTGAAAAGATTGGCTGAATAAACTTGTCAAAATTTATATACTCGTCTTAACTGCTCTTAAGCGGTCACCCTGCAGCAAACAAGTTAATCGTCTGACAATAGGGGGCCACACGTAGCTGCTACCCCACTGCGTACCAGTAAGTCACGGTAGCCATTTCAGCCTCAAGGTGTCATAATCCCATTATCAGGGTATGAGCGCTACCGCTGGCTTGGGCCCCATGGGGTGTGAAATACACAAACGTGCGCTCTGTGTCTGGACAGTCCTACTGGCATTAACTGTTACGCTTTCCTTGTCATTTTACTGCTTTCCCATTATTCTGATAGAAATTAAATTTTCATATTTGGGCAAAGGACCGTTTTGGTACTGAGTAGATATAATTTATAAACAATGAAATAATCCACGAGTAAATCTGCCTCAATCATGTGCACTTTTTAAGCGGAAGCTGTGCTGCTGAGTCTCGCCTAGCCAAGGTGACTGCCGTCTTGCAAGTGTCAATAAAGTGACGAAACAAAATTAATATTCTGGTTATGATCACAAATATAATGTAACTATTTTGATACATATTAAACAACAGTAACAAGTTCCATCTACAAAGCAGAACCATGCTAAGACCGAGTAGAAAAAAGACGCAACTGACCAGGAGACAAAACTTTTTTCACTTTGCCGGCTCTGAATACCGCATCTGCCCTGTCTAACACCCTTCATGTACGTAAATTTTCAATGTCTTTTGCTTTCACATTTATCAATTCTCCATTTGTTAGATAATCTGTTACAAATCAAAGGCTGGGTTTTGGTATAACGGCAAGTTTGTAAGTCCATTGGTCGCCACACCCATCTCATAGGTCTGCAAAGTTGATACATTCATTACTGGCAGCTTGATCTGATGTTACTTTTTTGCGTTAGTTGCACACAAAATCCTATGAATGAGGCTTGCTTTTTTCCCATTCTTCTTTCTCCCAAGATTTTGTAATATTTCCTTCAGTTCTGTGTTTGTTTTTTTTTTGTTTTTTTTTTGCAAGATCGCCCTCTGTATACATGTTCTCAGCCATAGGAAATACACTGTGAGTGAATGGACTCGCGTACCCGACCCCCGCAAAAGCAATTTTGGCCGCGAGAGGTCTCTGAATATCATTTGGAAACGCAGCGCCGCGTGGTGGCGGCAAGGACTGAATTATCACCTTTCAAAAAGGAACAAAAAAATCAAACAAATGTATGGTTCCATCTATATCAGTCCTGCAGTTCCCCTCTAATAAGGCTCTGACCTGTCCACTATCTCGCCCCCATTGCAACCTTCTGTATCTGATCTTGAAGAATGTTATTTCCTTTATACAACCTTCCTTCACTTCTAAAATAGGCCAAGCTCAATGTTATCTCTTCTACATGGGGAATCGAGAAAAACATGCAGATCAGTTTCTTTAGCAGGCAATACTTCCCTCTACCAAGACCACTCCTCTAATGTTGCCATTTTAACCACAGTAGGGGGTGGATGTTTTACTGCTGCATTGATGGCCTTATGAGAGAGGGGGCAGTCTGTTTATAAAATGCAAAAGTACAACATACATGTGCAAGACTTTTCACTTTACTCTATATGTCTTCTCACAAGATGGATTTTTAAGTGGGAAGCTGTGCGGAATGCTCTGCCACATTTTGGACAAACATGAGGCTTTTCTTGTGTATGGATCTGCCGATGTCGCGTCATACTGCTGCGCGTGGTGAAAGATCTCTTGCATATATCACACTGAAATGGCCGTTCTCCCGTATGAGTAAGTGTATGGTCTCTTAGCACATGCTTGAAAGAAAATCGCCGATCACAGTATGAGCATTTGTAAGGTTTGGCAATGTGATGTTTATTTTTCTCATGAGGTATCTGTCTCCTTGAGCTATCTTGATGTACTGGTGTGGTACCCTCAGAAGTTACATTCCAGCTTGTAATTTTTCCAATTTCCATGAAAATGGCTCCATCAATATCTGCAAGCAGTTAAGACCAACAGTTGTTTTAATCTATTGAATGCAAACTGTTTAAAACCTTGTTCGCTTTTTTTTCAGAAAAAAAGTAAAACATTTTGAAACATAAAAAAATTATGAAAGTATGTTTATGGTCATCTTAAAGTGTGCAAGAGCACTTTTTAGTATTTCTGATTTGATGAAACATGATGTTTCAAAAGAGGGCTTAAAACAAAAATCCATGGACACATCAACTCTCCTGATTGGTGGGAGTTTCCTGATGTCTCTCCCAATCTCCTGATTAGGTTTTTCATTTTAGCAGTTTCTCCCAATATGTATATATATATATATATATATATATATATATATATATATATATATATATATATATATATATATATATATATATATGTATGTATATATGTATATATATGTATGTATCTATATATGTATATATATACATGTATATATGTGTGTGTGTATATATATATATATATATATATATATATATATATATATATATATATATATATATATATATATATATCCGTCTCTCCCCTTTCCTGTTTAACGTATTCATTGATGACCTATTGAATGATGTTCAGAAACTGGATCAAGTTATAATGATAGGTATTGTAAGTTTAACTCTTTTGCATATGTTGACAGTATTTCTGTGCTTAGCTCTACTATAACAGGACTACAGACCATTGACAATACTTGTAAGAAATATGCAGAAAAGAGGTACTTCTCTGCCTCGAGGGCTGAATTATGCGATGATGGAGTCAGTGACTCCATCCAAGCTCTGTTATATCAGGAAAATTTTCCAAAGCCACACAGCGACAAGCATCGAAGCATCTTTATGTGCTCAGGCGTTACATTCCAGCTTGTAATCTTTCCAATTCCCATGAAAATGGCTCCATCAATAATTAACGTTACTTACCTACACAGTTTAATCTTTTACCTTGAGAGTTGGCAACAAGTTGAAATCGTGGTTTATATAGCATTTAGCCATGATCTCTCATAAGGTTGGGGGACTGATTTGAGGCTCTGAATTTTCTTTCGTGGGATTCTCGGGTCAGTCCAGCCCACCAAGGGAGGCCATGACCATTGGTATATCTTACTTAATGTTATAATTTTATTTCAGCGTATTGGTTTGTATGGTGTTCAGGGCCAGAATTTCACAAATTTTGCAAGAATCTATTTACATTTTTGTCAATTAGTTTTCTTTTTAAAGAAAGACAAGTTCAGGAGAATCTGTATAGATTGTAGAATGTAGAATGGATTCTCAGATTCTCACCGAAATTCTGGCCCTGGTGTTGCCAGCTGTGTTATTTTCTTTTACACTACTTCATTGTGATTTTATTTCACTGTATGACATCTTGTGTATTGCATGTGGATTTTCCGGTAACGGAGGGGTTAAATAATTTTACATATATATATGTGTGTGTGTGTGTGTGTATATATATACATATATATATATATATACACACACACACACACACACATACATACATATATATATATATATATATATATACATAAACCTCCCCCCCCCTTAAAAAAAATCCTGGTACAGTCAAGGTGTTGCACCCAGGCCTTCTTTAGCTCCTTTGAGAGCGTAGTGGTACTGTTTCTCAGGCTACCTGGGTGCTATCAGAACCTTGTACGTTGTGGTACATGAAAACTTGTTTAAGACTGTGCTTTAGTGTAATCTCCCCCATTTTCTACAGGTTTAATGGCAGGTATGAGAATCTTAACCTGTGTGAAGAAAAACACTCCTGGTCCTCAGGCAATAAAGCAATTTCCTTGAAATACATTTTAATTTACCTGGAAAATTTACGCCCTTTATTGTGTCAGCTTCACCCAATTCACCTCACAGTGCACTGCAAATGGACTATCTGCATTATCTTCTGCCTGGCCTCCAGTAACTGTATTCTCCACAATATTATCACCCACTATAAGTCCTGCTACCATTTGATTGTCAATTTCCTGCAAACAGATGTTCTGTCTTTCTTTGCAGATTTTATTATCCAGTATTGTTATATAGTCTCAAGACAAAAGCTGACAATTTCTTGACCTTGTCATCAAAGTAAGGATCGATGTTTGCCAAGCTAGTTGCTAATTTCATTTTTTAATCTTGTCAAATTGTCTCTCAAGACAGCAGCCTACATCATTTTCTGCACTTGGTGCTGATGTTATGATCAATGTTTGTCCATGGGCACATCAAAAATTCTTGTCAGATTTCTTCCAAATAAGCCATAAGTGTTGCAAGCTGCTGCAACCATCACTATGAGACTCTACCACTGATTTGACCCCCTTGCACATCCTTCGATTTAACCCCCTTGCATGTTATTTGATTTGACCCTCTTGCACATCCTTTGATTTAACCCCCTTGCATGTCATTTGATTCGACCCTCTTGCACATCCTTTGATTTGACCCTCTCGCATGTTATTTGACAGG
>CAXHWN010000230.1:122500-146246 GCA_964020975.1 Hermodice carunculata | reverse complement strand
TGACACCTTTGGGGGCCATTTACCTGTAATTAACCCACTGTTTCAGCTAGACTATTACATGAGCTTATCAGCCTGTTTGTGTTGTATGGTTTGACAGGTATTTTTTCCATGATGAGTTTTATAAACAGAGGGCAAATCACATATTCATACTCAGTGACGTAATGCTGGCAAGCCGTGCTCGGAGCACGTGTTTCCTGGCTATGACAGGTAAACACTGGCATAACTTTTGATTCTATCTATAGACTCGCCTTTTTTATTTTGAATGTTTTCAATGAAAGGTGTCTGCACAACACCAACTGCATACTTTATTTTAAAAAGTGACGCAACAAAAGTTATACGCCTTAAGTGACGCAACAAAAGTTATACGCCTTTATGCTAATATGAGAATATACAGTAAATATAATGGTGGTTTCATCCATGAAGGAAAACTGATGCTGACAGATGAAATTTTAAAATTTCACCTTCATGACAAATTTATTTGCTCTAAATGTTGCCTTACCACTTATATTTGTCAGATCAAACCATTTGAGATGGCTATCTTTATTTGTTTATGTAAAATAAAACAATTAAATTGTGTCAATGGTTTACAATAGGGTACATTGCTGAATTTTCATGTATTAACCAAAACAACAATGATATTTGCATATTTTGGGGGAAAATGAAGAAAGAGTGACTTTAAATTGATATTCAGGTTAAATTCTCCATTTTAAAAGAAGATTGAATGGGGATGAATGATATTTCAAAGGAAAATATGTTGAAATTGACTTTAATCTTTGCATATTTAAAAACAGCTGAAAAAGCCCCCAACTACTTGATAAATGAAGATGGAAACTAGGAAGGATTACAAAGTGATCATGATGGCCTTGTAACCACTTGATGGTAGAAATAAGACTGATATATATGTGTAAAAACAAGTGTGTATCATCAATAGTTAAAATTGTATTAGAGCAACAATGAGGCAGTTTGTACCACTCAGCAGCCATCATTTTTAAGGGGGGGGGTGGTATCAAGGTCAATGTAGGTTCACTGACCAGTTTTTTTCTGGCAAGCTGTATTATTTTGTTACAAACAGATAATAATATGTAACCCAAGTGAAAAAAATTAAGATGAAATCAAATTTTTGAAGAAAAAATAATGAATTTTATTGATTGGTGGGGTCAGATCAAAACACTTAAAATTGCATTGGGAATCCATTGTGATAGTGCATAGAAAAGGTGTTATATTTCCAAAAGTATATCAGTTAGCTGAATTTTCTTTTCACAGTATTACACTTGTATGGGTCAGTATTGCATATGCATAATTAACATGAATATTAATTGTCATTTGCATAATGAAGGTATGAATACACCATTGCGGCCAATCAGGTGCAGGTTACCGCACTAAATAGTTCTTGGTTGTCGTGTGCTGACACCTTTGGGGGCCATTTACCTGTAATTAACCCACTGTTTCAGCTAGACTATTACATGAGCTTATCAGCCTGTTTGTGTTGTATGGTTTGACAGGTATTTTTTCCATGATGAGTTTTATAAACAGAGGGCAAATCACATATTCATACTCAGTGACGTAATGCTGGCAAGCCGTGCTCGGAGCACGTGTTTCCTGGCTATGACAGGTAAACACTGGCATAACTTTTGATTCTATCTATAGACTCGCCTTTTTTATTTTGAATGTTTTCAATGAAAGGTGTCTGCACAACACCAACTGCATACTTTATTTTAAAAAGTGACGCAACAAAAGTTATACGCCTTAAGTGACGCAACAAAAGTTATACGCCTTTATGCTAATATGAGAATATACAGTAAATATAATGGTGGTTTCATCCATGAAGGAAAACTGATGCTGACAGATGAAATTTTAAAATTTCACCTTCATGACAATTTATTTGCTCTAAATGTTGCCTTACCACTTATATTTGTCAGATCAAACCATTTGAGATGGCTATCTTTATTTGTTTATGTAAAATAAAACAATTAAATTGTGTCAATGGTTTACAATAGGGTACATTGCTGAATTTTCATGTATTAACCAAAACAACAATGATATTTGCATATTTTGGGGGAAAATGAAGAAAGAGTGACTTTAAATTGATATTCAGGTTAAATTCTCCATTTTAAAAGAAGATTGAATGGGGATGAATGATATTTCAAAGGAAAATATGTTGAAATTGACTTTAATCTTTGCATATTTAAAAACAGCTGAAAAAGCCCCCAACTACTTGATAAATGAAGATGGAAACTAGGAAGGATTACAAAGTGATCATGATGGCCTTGTAACCACTTGATGGTAGAAATAAGACTGATATATATGTGTAAAAACAAGTGTGTATCATCAATAGTTAAAATTGTATTAGAGCAACAATGAGGCAGTTTGTACCACTCAGCAGCCATCATTTTTAAGGGGGGGGGTGGTATCAAGGTCAATGTAGGTTCACTGACCAGTTTTTTTCTGGCAAGCTGTATTATTTTGTTACAAACAGATAATAATATGTAACCCAAGTGAAAAAAATTAAGATGAAATCAAATTTTTGAAGAAAAAATAATGAATTTTATTGATTGGTGGGGTCAGATCAAAACACTTAAAATTGCATTGGGAATCCATTGTGATAGTGCATAGAAAAGGTGTTATATTTCCAAAAGTATATCAGTTAGCTGAATTTTCTTTTCACAGTATTACACTTGTATGGGTCAGTATTGCATATGCATAATTAACATGAATATTAATTGTCATTTGCATAATGAAGGTATGAATACACCATTGCGGCCAATCAGGTGCAGGTTACCGCACTAAATAGTTCTTGGTTGTCGTGTGCTGACACCTTTGGGGGCCATTTACCTGTAATTAACCCACTGTTTCAGCTAGACTATTACATGAGCTTATCAGCCTGTTTGTGTTGTATGGTTTGACAGGTATTTTTTCCATGATGAGTTTTATAAACAGAGGGCAAATCACATATTCATACTCAGTGACGTAATGCTGGCAAGCCGTGCTCGGAGCACGTGTTTCCTGGCTATGACAGGTAAACACTGGCATAACTTTTGATTCTATCTATAGACTCGCCTTTTTTATTTTGAATGTTTTCAATGAAAGGTGTCTGCACAACACCAACTGCATACTTTATTTTAAAAAGTGACGCAACAAAAGTTATACGCCTTAAGTGACGCAACAAAAGTTATACGCCTTTATGCTAATATGAGAATATACAGTAAATATAATGGTGGTTTCATCCATGAAGGAAAACTGATGCTGACAGATGAAATTTTAAAATTTCACCTTCATGACAAATTTATTTGCTCTAAATGTTGCCTTACCACTTATATTTGTCAGATCAAACCATTTGAGATGGCTATCTTTATTTGTTTATGTAAAATAAAACAATTAAATTGTGTCAATGGTTTACAATAGGGTACATTGCTGAATTTTCATGTATTAACCAAAACAACAATGATATTTGCATATTTTGGGGGAAAATGAAGAAAGAGTGACTTTAAATTGATATTCAGGTTAAATTCTCCATTTTAAAAGAAGATTGAATGGGGATGAATGATATTTCAAAGGAAAATATGTTGAAATTGACTTTAATCTTTGCATATTTAAAAACAGCTGAAAAAGCCCCCAACTACTTGATAAATGAAGATGGAAACTAGGAAGGATTACAAAGTGATCATGATGGCCTTGTAACCACTTGATGGTAGAAATAAGACTGATATATATGTGTAAAAACAAGTGTGTATCATCAATAGTTAAAATTGTATTAGAGCAACAATGAGGCAGTTTGTACCACTCAGCAGCCATCATTTTTAAGGGGGGGGGGGTGGTATCAAGGTCAATGTAGGTTCACTGACCAGTTTTTTTCTGGCAAGCTGTATTATTTTGTTACAAACAGATAATAATATGTAACCCAAGTGAAAAAAATTAAGATGAAATCAAATTTTTGAAGAAAAAATAATGAATTTTATTGATTGGTGGGGTCAGATCAAAACACTTAAAATTGCATTGGGAATCCATTGTGATAGTGCATAGAAAAGGTGTTATATTTCCAAAAGTATATCAGTTAGCTGAATTTTCTTTTCACAGTATTACACTTGTATGGGTCAGTATTGCATATGCATAATTAACATGAATATTAATTGTCATTTGCATAATGAAGGTATGAATACACCATTGCGGCCAATCAGGTGCAGGTTACCGCACTAAATAGTTCTTGGTTGTCGTGTGCTGACACCTTTGGGGGCCATTTACCTGTAATTAACCCACTGTTTCAGCTAGACTATTACATGAGCTTATCAGCCTGTTTGTGTTGTATGGTTTGACAGGTATTTTTTCCATGATGAGTTTTATAAACAGAGGGCAAATCACATATTCATACTCAGTGACGTAATGCTGGCAAGCCGTGCTCGGAGCACGTGTTTCCTGGCTATGACAGGTAAACACTGGCATAACTTTTGATTCTATCTATAGACTCGCCTTTTTTATTTTGAATGTTTTCAATGAAAGGTGTCTGCACAACACCAACTGCATACTTTATTTTAAAAAGTGACGCAACAAAAGTTATACGCCTTAAGTGACGCAACAAAAGTTATACGCCTTTATGCTAATATGAGAATATACAGTAAATATAATGGTGGTTTCATCCATGAAGGAAAACTGATGCTGACAGATGAAATTTTAAAATTTCACCTTCATGACAAATTTATTTGCTCTAAATGTTGCCTTACCACTTATATTTGTCAGATCAAACCATTTGAGATGGCTATCTTTATTTGTTTATGTAAAATAAAACAATTAAATTGTGTCAATGGTTTACAATAGGGTACATTGCTGAATTTTCATGTATTAACCAAAACAACAATGATATTTGCATATTTTGGGGGAAAATGAAGAAAGAGTGACTTTAAATTGATATTCAGGTTAAATTCTCCATTTTAAAAGAAGATTGAATGGGGATGAATGATATTTCAAAGGAAAATATGTTGAAATTGACTTTAATCTTTGCATATTTAAAAACAGCTGAAAAAGCCCCCAACTACTTGATAAATGAAGATGGAAACTAGGAAGGATTACAAAGTGATCATGATGGCCTTGTAACCACTTGATGGTAGAAATAAGACTGATATATATGTGTAAAAACAAGTGTGTATCATCAATAGTTAAAATTGTATTAGAGCAACAATGAGGCAGTTTGTACCACTCAGCAGCCATCATTTTTAAGGGGGGGGGGTGGTATCAAGGTCAATGTAGGTTCACTGACCAGTTTTTTTCTGGCAAGCTGTATTATTTTGTTACAAACAGATAATAATATGTAACCCAAGTGAAAAAAATTAAGATGAAATCAAATTTTTGAAGAAAAAATAATGAATTTTATTGATTGGTGGGGTCAGATCAAAACACTTAAAATTGCATTGGGAATCCATTGTGATAGTGCATAGAAAAGGTGTTATATTTCCAAAAGTATATCAGTTAGCTGAATTTTCTTTTCACAGTATTACACTTGTATGGGTCAGTATTGCATATGCATAATTAACATGAATATTAATTGTCATTTGCATAATGAAGGTATGAATACACCATTGCGGCCAATCAGGTGCAGGTTACCGCACTAAATAGTTCTTGGTTGTCGTGTGCTGACACCTTTGGGGGCCATTTACCTGTAATTAACCCACTGTTTCAGCTAGACTATTACATGAGCTTATCAGCCTGTTTGTGTTGTATGGTTTGACAGGTATTTTTTCCATGATGAGTTTTATAAACAGAGGGCAAATCACATATTCATACTCAGTGACGTAATGCTGGCAAGCCGTGCTCGGAGCACGTGTTTCCTGGCTATGACAGGTAAACACTGGCATAACTTTTGATTCTATCTATAGACTCGCCTTTTTTATTTTGAATGTTTTCAATGAAAGGTGTCTGCACAACACCAACTGCATACTTTATTTTAAAAAGTGACGCAACAAAAGTTATACGCCTTAAGTGACGCAACAAAAGTTATACGCCTTTATGCTAATATGAGAATATACAGTAAATATAATGGTGGTTTCATCCATGAAGGAAAACTGATGCTGACAGATGAAATTTTAAAATTTCACCTTCATGACAAATTTATTTGCTCTAAATGTTGCCTTACCACTTATATTTGTCAGATCAAACCATTTGAGATGGCTATCTTTATTTGTTTATGTAAAATAAAACAATTAAATTGTGTCAATGGTTTACAATAGGGTACATTGCTGAATTTTCATGTATTAACCAAAACAACAATGATATTTGCATATTTTGGGGGAAAATGAAGAAAGAGTGACTTTAAATTGATATTCAGGTTAAATTCTCCATTTTAAAAGAAGATTGAATGGGGATGAATGATATTTCAAAGGAAAATATGTTGAAATTGACTTTAATCTTTGCATATTTAAAAACAGCTGAAAAAGCCCCCAACTACTTGATAAATGAAGATGGAAACTAGGAAGGATTACAAAGTGATCATGATGGCCTTGTAACCACTTGATGGTAGAAATAAGACTGATATATATGTGTAAAAACAAGTGTGTATCATCAATAGTTAAAATTGTATTAGAGCAACAATGAGGCAGTTTGTACCACTCAGCAGCCATCATTTTTAAGGGGGGGGGTGGTATCAAGGTCAATGTAGGTTCACTGACCAGTTTTTTTCTGGCAAGCTGTATTATTTTGTTACAAACAGATAATAATATGTAACCCAAGTGAAAAAAATTAAGATGAAATCAAATTTTTGAAGAAAAAATAATGAATTTTATTGATTGGTGGGGTCAGATCAAAACACTTAAAATTGCATTGGGAATCCATTGTGATAGTGCATAGAAAAGGTGTTATATTTCCAAAAGTATATCAGTTAGCTGAATTTTCTTTTCACAGTATTACACTTGTATGGGTCAGTATTGCATATGCATAATTAACATGAATATTAATTGTCATTTGCATAATGAAGGTATGAATACACCATTGCGGCCAATCAGGTGCAGGTTACCGCACTAAATAGTTCTTGGTTGTCGTGTGCTGACACCTTTGGGGGCCATTTACCTGTAATTAACCCACTGTTTCAGCTAGACTATTACATGAGCTTATCAGCCTGTTTGTGTTGTATGGTTTGACAGGTATTTTTTCCATGATGAGTTTTATAAACAGAGGGCAAATCACATATTCATACTCAGTGACGTAATGCTGGCAAGCCGTGCTCGGAGCACGTGTTTCCTGGCTATGACAGGTAAACACTGGCATAACTTTTGATTCTATCTATAGACTCGCCTTTTTTATTTTGAATGTTTTCAATGAAAGGTGTCTGCACAACACCAACTGCATACTTTATTTTAAAAAGTGACGCAACAAAAGTTATACGCCTTAAGTGACGCAACAAAAGTTATACGCCTTTATGCTAATATGAGAATATACAGTAAATATAATGGTGGTTTCATCCATGAAGGAAAACTGATGCTGACAGATGAAATTTTAAAATTTCACCTTCATGACAAATTTATTTGCTCTAAATGTTGCCTTACCACTTATATTTGTCAGATCAAACCATTTGAGATGGCTATCTTTATTTGTTTATGTAAAATAAAACAATTAAATTGTGTCAATGGTTTACAATAGGGTACATTGCTGAATTTTCATGTATTAACCAAAACAACAATGATATTTGCATATTTTGGGGGAAAATGAAGAAAGAGTGACTTTAAATTGATATTCAGGTTAAATTCTCCATTTTAAAAGAAGATTGAATGGGGATGAATGATATTTCAAAGGAAAATATGTTGAAATTGACTTTAATCTTTGCATATTTAAAAACAGCTGAAAAAGCCCCCAACTACTTGATAAATGAAGATGGAAACTAGGAAGGATTACAAAGTGATCATGATGGCCTTGTAACCACTTGATGGTAGAAATAAGACTGATATATATGTGTAAAAACAAGTGTGTATCATCAATAGTTAAAATTGTATTAGAGCAACAATGAGGCAGTTTGTACCACTCAGCAGCCATCATTTTTAAGGGGGGGGGTGGTATCAAGGTCAATGTAGGTTCACTGACCAGTTTTTTTCTGGCAAGCTGTATTATTTTGTTACAAACAGATAATAATATGTAACCCAAGTGAAAAAAATTAAGATGAAATCAAATTTTTGAAGAAAAAATAATGAATTTTATTGATTGGTGGGGTCAGATCAAAACACTTAAAATTGCATTGGGAATCCATTGTGATAGTGCATAGAAAAGGTGTTATATTTCCAAAAGTATATCAGTTAGCTGAATTTTCTTTTCACAGTATTACACTTGTATGGGTCAGTATTGCATATGCATAATTAACATGAATATTAATTGTCATTTGCATAATGAAGGTATGAATACACCATTGCGGCCAATCAGGTGCAGGTTACCGCACTAAATAGTTCTTGGTTGTCGTGTGCTGACACCTTTGGGGGCCATTTACCTGTAATTAACCCACTGTTTCAGCTAGACTATTACATGAGCTTATCAGCCTGTTTGTGTTGTATGGTTTGACAGGTATTTTTTCCATGATGAGTTTTATAAACAGAGGGCAAATCACATATTCATACTCAGTGACGTAATGCTGGCAAGCCGTGCTCGGAGCACGTGTTTCCTGGCTATGACAGGTAAACACTGGCATAACTTTTGATTCTATCTATAGACTCGCCTTTTTTATTTTGAATGTTTTCAATGAAAGGTGTCTGCACAACACCAACTGCATACTTTATTTTAAAAAGTGACGCAACAAAAGTTATACGCCTTAAGTGACGCAACAAAAGTTATACGCCTTTATGCTAATATGAGAATATACAGTAAATATAATGGTGGTTTCATCCATGAAGGAAAACTGATGCTGACAGATGAAATTTTAAAATTTCACCTTCATGACAAATTTATTTGCTCTAAATGTTGCCTTACCACTTATATTTGTCAGATCAAACCATTTGAGATGGCTATCTTTATTTGTTTATGTAAAATAAAACAATTAAATTGTGTCAATGGTTTACAATAGGGTACATTGCTGAATTTTCATGTATTAACCAAAACAACAATGATATTTGCATATTTTGGGGGAAAATGAAGAAAGAGTGACTTTAAATTGATATTCAGGTTAAATTCTCCATTTTAAAAGAAGATTGAATGGGGATGAATGATATTTCAAAGGAAAATATGTTGAAATTGACTTTAATCTTTGCATATTTAAAAACAGCTGAAAAAGCCCCCAACTACTTGATAAATGAAGATGGAAACTAGGAAGGATTACAAAGTGATCATGATGGCCTTGTAACCACTTGATGGTAGAAATAAGACTGATATATATGTGTAAAAACAAGTGTGTATCATCAATAGTTAAAATTGTATTAGAGCAACAATGAGGCAGTTTGTACCACTCAGCAGCCATCATTTTTAAGGGGGGGGGTGGTATCAAGGTCAATGTAGGTTCACTGACCAGTTTTTTTCTGGCAAGCTGTATTATTTTGTTACAAACAGATAATAATATGTAACCCAAGTGAAAAAAATTAAGATGAAATCAAATTTTTGAAGAAAAAATAATGAATTTTATTGATTGGTGGGGTCAGATCAAAACACTTAAAATTGCATTGGGAATCCATTGTGATAGTGCATAGAAAAGGTGTTATATTTCCAAAAGTATATCAGTTAGCTGAATTTTCTTTTCACAGTATTACACTTGTATGGGTCAGTATTGCATATGCATAATTAACATGAATATTAATTGTCATTTGCATAATGAAGGTATGAATACACCATTGCGGCCAATCAGGTGCAGGTTACCGCACTAAATAGTTCTTGGTTGTCGTGTGCTGACACCTTTGGGGGCCATTTACCTGTAATTAACCCACTGTTTCAGCTAGACTATTACATGAGCTTATCAGCCTGTTTGTGTTGTATGGTTTGACAGATATTTTTTCCATGATGAGTTTTATAAACAGAGGGCAAATCACATATTCATACGCAGTGACGTAATGCTGGCAAGCCGTGCTTGGAGCACGTGATTCCTGGCTATGACAGGTAAACACTGGCATAACTTTTGATTCTATCTATAGACTTGCCTTTTTTATTTTGAATGTTTTCAATGAAAGGTGTCTGCACAACACCAACTGCATACTTTATTTTAAAAAGTGACGCAACAAAAGTTATACGCCTTTATGCTAATATGAGAATATACAGTAAATATAATGGTGGTTTCATCCCTCTTGGGCCAATACGCTTTCAGTCACGCAATGAATGCAGGACCTCAGGTGACAGGCCATTAAAAATTAGGGAGCAGAGAAATTCTTATGCATTTCTTGTCATATAAAGGGAATAAATATGCCTGATAATCTGTGGGTTTGGGAAGGGTGTCACTTCAACATTTAATTCTTGAACTAGAAATTTTGTTGGGCTATTATTTCACCAAGGTTTGCTTCGGAACTGTAACTATGGAGGTAGGCATACACAAATGCGCGAGTAGCAAAAAATTTAATTCTTGGATTCACCATCCTGGCACTATAGGCACTCGGCGAATCAAAAGGCGTGAACAGCATGCATTGACAACAAGAAGTAGGGTCAAACAAGCCCGTAGCAACCTATATATTCTATGTAAAACATGCTTGACCACAAGAGTCAAAAGTACAGTTTCCAAACGTCAAATTTTTATTAAACCCCACGTACTAATAGAGCAGAGTATAGTTTAAAAGCATCGGTGATTTTCAACCCAAAATCTTTCTCCAGCTCTGATTGATTTGCATCCAAAAAAGGCCTATTTAACATGGGAATGAATGGGAATACACACTTGTATCCACCGAGTAGAGATTTGTAGGTCAGTGCCTGTGATGTCATGGTAAAACCAAGAATTGGTTTTGCCCCCATTTTCTATTGATAGTTTAAGTGTCATTGAAGTAAGCTTTGAGAAAAATGACCGGTAGAATGTCAACGAAACTTTTAAATGTCATAGACAAGCTGACGAATATAGCCAATTTAACATGTAACTCTATTAGGTTTGATTTACTGGTCCAAGACCCTCATTTACGACCCAAGCCCAGTCCGGTGCAAGGGATCATTTGTTACTGTAGGGTTAGCACCACATGTCCAACAATTCCGAGAGACCTATAAATGCCTGTAAATTCCACCAAAACCATAACTCACTGAATCTGACGCCAGGTCCTATATATTATCCCACCTGTTGGCATATATTTGGGGTCCTAGTCTATCCAAGTAAAGTCAGTTTACTGAGAAACGTAGAGCTATGTTGTGTTTGCAATGTGTGCATAAATACAAAGATCCTTTACCTTGCACTGCTATCGGCACTGCAGATAATGCTCCTTGTCAGGAACCGGGACAACAGTCAGGCAATTGATGCTTCCAGTTCAGTTCCTTGTTTTCGTCTCTCGTTACCGGTTCTAGCGTTGGTTCTCCGTGGGTTCCCATATGACGTCATGGCATGGGCTTTCCTCGTACCGTATGACGTCATGCTGTCACTGGGGAAATCCTGACATGCACAACATTCCTCCCCATTTTCTAACGAAAGCTCTTTCTGCATATTGTTTAACAATTAAAGCTCACTTCCCAAACATATGAAATATTTTTGAATGCAAATTCCAAAATAAATTATACAAATATTTAAGGGCCTAAATTTAAATGATGAATATCTTGGAGCTTATTTAACTCTCCATGAGAGTTAATAATGATAATGACTGTATCACAGCTGTAGTGGCCGTGTATGGCAGTGACTATGTCACAATTCTGCTTGTGTATGATGATGAGAAGGTCATGGCTCTGCTTGAAGCCCTGAAGTGGATGAATACAAAAAAGAATTCATAATGAATTAATTATTAGATCCAGTATTTGAATATACATATCATGCAATATTCTTGCACAGACTATTTAAATATGGAGGTTCATGTGAAATATATCATGAAGCATTTTTTCATATATATTTTTTTTTGGTATACACTCATACAATATAATGCAAGCCAATATATAAGTACAACTACACGTATTGAAAACGAAAAGTGAATGCCTAACATCTAACACCTAAATTAGTTTGAAGAAAAACACAAGCTGAATGTCAGCTATTAGTACACAAATGAACTAAGTACACAAATGTGCTTTTTAGTTCATCTTTTACATGTTATCCATGTGAATATCCAACTAGTCAGATATAGGTCCGACCCATTGGAGGTATCCTTTTGCCTTCAATCATCTTACAGAGCAAATATATAACAAAATAGCCAGGCAAGAATCTAGGCTATATAAAAACATCACATATTAACTATCAATAATACATATATGGCCCCCACTATCCTTTAACTACTCTAAAGACTGTAAAAACATTTGGCAACAGTGCTGGTGACTTGGCATACTGCGGAGAGAAGCATGCTCTTTGCTTTGGCAATAATCTTGACTGCTTCCAACACCATTCCTGGGTTTGAAAACTTGGCCTTTGCTTTGAATCCTGATGGCACAAGGTATGGGGCATCTGTTTCCACAACCATCTTCTGCAACGGAATTTGTCTAATAACTTTAGCCCTCTCGTTCCCAGAACCTCTCTCTGCTGCAATTCCAAAAATAGCATTTGGAAACGCCTCTAGCCATACTTGAACCTCCCTCACCTCACCACAGAAACAATGAACATGTATGGGGTGCTCTGATGGAAGTGTCCGCTTTAAGATTTCAATGCATCTGTGTGTGCATTCAGCATTCTCACCACGCGAATGGATCACAGGCAGGTTATATTTCATAGCTAATGGCAACACCAATTCCAAGGTGAGCTGTTGGTCTTTCCTCTTCTCCTCTGTTAAGTCTGGCACACTGAAATCTAGCCCTATTTCGCCTATGCTAACTACTTTGGTCTGTTGTAACTGCTCTTCAAGTTGCTGGATGTTCTGCCAACTCACCCCCTTCACAAAACGTGGATGAATCCCAATGCTGAAGACCACTCTCTTGTCCATACACAATTTTGCCATCCCAGCTGTTGTTTTCCACTTGTTCTCGAAGCATTGGTTAGAGACCACATATTCTATCTCAAATTCCTCCATGCTTGTTGGTTGCTCCTCGAGTACAGACTGGAGGTCCGAACTGCGAGTGCGATCCAACAGCTCCCCAAGGTGACAATGGGCATCCACTACTGAATATGATGTCAAAGCTCTACCAACAGATATCCCTCCTCTCAAAGACAAGTTCGGAGCCAACTTCTCCAACCTATGTAGGAACCCTCTTTTTTCTTCTGAAAGTCTCCCTAAAATGGCTGACACTACTCTCCAATGCAACAATGTCGCAATGCTGTTGGGGGGTGTCACAGATGGTGAGGGAAAACTTGTTCCTGTACGGATAGCAAATTCCTTAAACAGAGATGATTCAACTTCAGTGATGATGGCTCCTTCCTCATAGGCCTTGGTGGTGACTACATAAGGCAATAATTGCTCTACATTCTGCAAGCCAAGTTCTTCTGTGAGCCTGATCAAAAAGCCAGAAACAAGCATAGTCCATGTATCCAGATGGTCATCGCCAAAATGAGACAGATGTTCTTCATCACGCAGTTTGAAATGTTCACCCATTCCTGACAAAGTTGTACCTTGAAAGCCGCAGGTCCAACATGCGCTACAGGGATACAGATACCATGGTAGATGGGCTCTAATAAAATGCCTCTTTGCATGAGTGAAATGCTTCATACAAATGGGACATGGATGAACTTGTTTTTTCTTGGATGACTCTGAAATCACAATTTTGAGGTTTTCACCATCTGTCTTGACTGTTCTATTGGTCTTCGTCTTGGCAGATTGAAAGAAAGACGCTAAATTTAACTCCACATCTCCATCAACATCTGGACCATTGGACTTTATGATAACTTCTAAAGCCTCTCTATTGATAGACCCTTCTTCACTATCCTGACCTGTTTGTTCTTCTTCACTATCCTGACCTTCTTCCCACACACTTGTTACCATCCACTCTTCAGGCCATTCTTCATCTGTCTCACTCATCTAATATAAGCAAATCAATGAAGGCAAGTACTATCATGTTCTTCAATATATACACACACACACATTGAAATTCATTAATTTTTTGTGCAGTGTGTATTAATTAATATTTTCAGTAATTAGCCAGACTAATCATCCGACCTGTTTACATATCATGTACATACACACATACTGGTAAACATCCTAGAACTGATCTAACAATAACAATTTATATACAAATTTATCTCTGGTGAATCAGACAAAATCTTTCAAGTGTGCTGGGGGAACCACTTTTCTCCCCTTCCGTGTTCTTGTGGAAGACTTCCTCTCGCTAGCCTGCTCAGACAACACTGTTTGTGCTTTTGATGTTGAAGGTTTACTCATTAATGTTGACACTTCCTGGGAAACATCACTTGCAGATTTATCAGCAAAATCTTCCTGTGATACCGGTGTACTTGAAATCACATCTGCTGAATCAAAAGTGAGATCCTGGTCCACGTGGTCTTCATCACCATCATAATTTGTTTCATCAAACAAATCCCTAAATACATCTTCTAAGAAACTACCCTCATTTTCTGTCAGTTCCCCTGTGTCTGATGACTCAAGATTTAAGAGGCTGTGTCTCATCCTCCTCATCCAGAACGGAATAGACCTGTCTTTGCAGGGTTTTAGCCTATCATGATGAGTTACCCATTCCTTTCTTCGACCCTTTATTTTAAATAAAACTGGGGACAATGCCTTGATCACCAAATAAGGACCACTCCAAACTTTGTTCAACTTCCTAGACTGGCCTGGTTTACATGCTGATTCCAACTTGTACACAATGTCCCCTACCTCATAAGATCAACTACACAGCTTCAGGTCATAGGTTTTTTTCTGTCGATCTTGAGCCACTTTCAAATGATCCCTAGCAACCTGGTGAACTTTGGTCAAAATTTCTTGAAGCTGTTTAACATATTCTGGTTGATTTTGCTCAGTTTCTGGATCAAACAGCCTGAAGACTAGATTACGAGGACTGAAAACCTCTCGCCCACACATCATCAAATTGGCAGAAAAACCTGTACTTCTATTTGGCATAGCCCGTATTGCTGCAGCTAACTGTGGTAGATATTTATCCCAGTTTTTATTGGAGCCCTGAATGCAACATCTGATCATCTGCAGGAGAAGTCTATTATATCGTTCGACCTGACCATTTGCACAAGGTCTGTAGGGTGTTGTATGTGTTTTTGTTATTTCAAGAAGGTCACAGATTGCTCTTGCTAACTTCCCATCAACATTCTTACCCTGATCACTATGTAGATATAGAGGACAACCAAATCTAGCAATGAATTCATTGACTATTTTCTCAACAATTGACTCCGCTGTCTGATTTGGTAATGCATAGCACTCAACCCACTTAGTGAACTGGTCCACCAACATAAGTATATAGACATTTCCCTCAAAGCTGGGTGTGAAAGGTCCAAGAATGTCAATATGCAATCTCTCCATAGGAGAACCTGCATGATATTTCCCTAATTGAGCCCTTGGTTTCATTCTTGGCTTCTTGTTTATATTACAAGACGTACATGACTCAACATATATTTTACAAGCTTGGGCCATGTTATGCCAGAAGAAATCTCTCTTGAGAACCTGTAAAGTTTTAGCTTGACCAAGATGTCCAGCGAGCCGAACATCATGGCATTGCTTCCAAACTCCATCTCTCAGTGACTTGGGTACAACTAAACACTTTCTTGGAACCACATCTTCCCACTTGTAAAAAAGAACACCATTCACTAATGACAGTTGGGACTTACATGACCAAAGATGTTTCACTGCTGGACTCTCCAACTGAAGTACATCATCTGAAGGATTGTCATGGTTTTCAAGCCAAGTTATTAATGGACAAATATCAGAGTCTTTCATCTGCTGTTCACGCAACTCTTGTACAGAGAAACCATCAAACCAGTCTACCTGAACATCAACATCATTATCATCATCTTCAGAGTCACTATCATCATTGTGAGTCCTCCTACTACCCACCGAGATCTCTCGCAAAGTCAAAGGTACTACATCATCAACCTCTTCCTCAAAGCATGTCCACTGATTGTGTGCCCTGGTACAATATCGGCATCCACCACATGGCAATTGATCAACCTCTGCTCCAGCTTTGTAACAGTCACAAAAGTCTTCACGATCAGGAATTCTGGACATCCCATCAGCGTTCTGGTGTTTTTTCCCGGCTCTGTGCACTATTTGCATATCATACTGTCTGAGTTCCTCAATCCATCGAGCCAACTGACCTTCTATATACTTAAACCTCATCAGCCAAGCCAGACTACTGTGATCCGTTCGAACCACAAACTTCCGACCAAGCAGATAGTGTCGGTATTGCCTTGTAAATCGTACAATTGCTAAGAGCTCTTTCCGGGTCGTACAATATCTTCTCTGTTCTGCAGTCAAGGAAAAACTACCATATGATATGACTCTAAGCTGCCCATTCTGCATTTGTGATAACTCTCCTCCTATAGCCACATCACTAGAATCACAATCCAAAATAAATAATCCTTCCTTCTCTGGATAACCTAATACCGGAGCCTTGACAAGTGCTGATTTCAAATTTTCAAATGCATCATGATGTTTCTCCTCCCATGCAAATTTACTTTTGGAACCTGTCAATTCATATAAACAAGCAGCTTTCTCAGCAAAATCATGAATATGGTCTCGGTGATAATTGACAAAACAAAGAAAAGATTCAACCTCTTTTGTGTTACAAGATTCTGGCCAATTTTCAACAGCTACAATCTTTTCAGGGTCAACTCCAATTCCATTTTTTTAAATAGTCTTGCCAAGAAACTTGACTTCTATTTGAAAAAGTGAACATTTCTTTGGTTTCAATTTGATCTCATTTTCACAAAACCTGTTGAATACTTTCCTCCGATTTTCAACATGATTTGCAAATGAATTTCCGACGATCAGCACGTCATCCAAAAATGCCAAAGCGCACGACCAAGTTAGACCCCTAAGTACTAAATTCATTGCCCGCATGAAGGACGCTGGTGCATTACAAAGTCCAAAGGGCATTCTTAGGTATTCAAACAACCCGTACTTTGTCAAAAAAGCTGTTTTGTGACAGTCCTCAGGCTCAATTGGTATCTGCCAGTAAGAGCTAGCCATGTCCAAACAAGAATAGAAGACATTGCCCCCTAAAGTATCTAAACATTTGTCTATAAGAGGCAACGGATATGCGTCTTTGACACTGACTTTGTTTAGATCACGAAAATCAATACACCAACGCACTCCGCCATCTTTCTTTTGTAGTAATACTGGGGCTGCTGCCCACTCAGAGGATGGTGGTTGTATGACCTTTGCATCCAGCATCTGCTGTAGATGCTTTTCCTCTTCATGCTCAAATCCTAAGGGTACACGTCTCATGCGCTGTTTTACTGGTTTCACCCCTTGAGTATCAATCTTATGTGTTATACCCGTGAAACAACCAAGATCTAATTCATGTTTTGAAAAAACACAAGAATACTCATTCAAGAGTGATGCTACCTTCTGAATTTCCTGATCAGTCAGGTGGGCACGAGATCTTTCTAGCAAAGACTTTAAATGTTCTGGTACCTGACTTGTATATATCTTCTCCACACTAATATCTTCTGATACAGTATCAGAACTTAAACTTCTCACTGAGTAAAAATCAGAGGATTCGATATCCATCACACTTGACAAACTTCGATCGGTCTGATTTTTTTCAATGTTTGGAGGGGAAGTGTCCTTCACAATGGGTGATCCATTAGCTGAAATGTTATCTGAGGCTGAGCTATAAAGAGACTGAAAGGTGGTACATCAGACAAAATATCAACCATCTGCATGGCACTACCTACTAGCTTTCCAGCTTTAAGTGTCAAAAACTTATCTGTCAGATTGACAAACACCATAGGTACCTGTCCTTGCCCTGAACCTAAAACAGTGGGTGATACTACCTCTTGTCTACGGCTAACTGGGGTTATTACATAATTTCCTGGTAAACTATTCTCAATGTTGACCAATCCCTGTCTCATGCTGTTTGGAGGAACAACAAGTCTTTGATCCATTTTCACCCTACATACTGAATGTTCAGTATCTCCCTGGCAGGAAATCAATGCAGGAATAACCATATCTTTCAGAATCAATACATTACTTTTCAGATCAATGGTGCACTCATGGGAAAGTAGGAAATCCAACCCCAGAATAACTGAATCTGAAATGGGAGCAACATATACATTCCATGGAATAGTCTGTTTTCCTACAGTAATTCTGACCTCACTAAAAAAGAAGTCATATTCCCTTCCTTTGCAGCACCCTTGAGTGATACCTTTTCTCCCTTCTCAAAGTTGAGACCTACTTTTCTAGCAAAGTCGACACTAAGCACTGTAACTTGAGCAGCTGTATCTACGACTGCCTCTGCATCTATAAAATTCACACCTACAGGTATTATGATGTTGAAACCTGTATTCTTCCTGAAAGATACTTCCTTCAAAACAGGACAAGTAACATCACTAGTAACAGAGCTATCTACACAAGTATTAACAGAATCATGTACAGGCTGATGTTTTTCACCATTCACAGTCTGGCCTACATTTTCACAAGTAACAGAACTATCAACACAAATATCAACAGAACTATTTACAGGTTGATGCTTTTCACCAATCACATTCTGGCCTACTCTTTCATTTTGGGTTGTTGAGAGGCCAGTATCTACAACCCTGAAGTGTTTAAACTTTGGTTGTCAGAATTTTTGTATGGTGACCTTGGTGATCCTGGAGATCGGCTGGGACATTCCCTAGCAAAATGTGAAAAACTTCCACACTTGAAACAAACACCCTTTTCTTTCTCTCTAGGTGGAGTACCTGACCTAAATGAAGGCCTGTTTGGACTGGTTGCCGGACTGCGCAACTGAACATTTCTATTCGTACCAGATTCCATAATCCTTCGAAACATGTGTGCCATATTCTTCATTGCTTCTTCTACGCCTGCTTTTACAGCTGTAGTTATGGGCCTTTGAATCATCTCAGTGACTCTTTCTTCACTAAGCTTTCCCCTTTCTTTAACATCAGTAGATGTTGCTCTGACTGTAAATTCATCAACTTCATCCCCAAATGATACTGATTTGATTGTTTTCTTTGTTGGTCCAAACATAATCTCAAAATTTTGTTCATGAATTTTCATGAGATTGAGAGCGGTTTCCAAATCCTCAGGTTCTTTGTTCAGCACTTGAAGTGCTGCCCTCTGGTGCATGCATCCTCTCAAGAATGATTCCATAGCCATGGTGTTAAGAATTACTGTGGCATCCCCTGTAACTTCTGGATAACTATCTATAGCCATCTTTTGGGCTCTTTCAGCAAACTCCTCCAGGCTTTCATCTACTTCCTGTTTTAATGTGGCTAATTTCCTCCTAACCTTTGCAGGGGGGTCTTTCCTACCAAACCTATTTACCCCTTATCTCTTGCTGTAAACTACCAAAAAAATCTAAAGCCTTTCCCCGTAGACTATCCATGAGTCTATCCAACTTATCAGCTGAATTCTACCCATATCGTATTGCCATCCGCTCAAATTGAAGTGGGAAAGGACGCCAATCTTGTTTTCCGTCATATGTAGCCATTTTGGGAGCTGGCGGTTCTCTAGGTTGTGCCTTCCTCTCCTCGAATGATTGTCTGGCAATACTTGAATATTGTTGTGGTGTAACTTGGGTTTGTGGCAGCCCTTGCCATACCTGTGGTGATGGTTGAGCAACTAATGGTGCTTCAGATGCTTGGGACACATGAAATCCTGAATTTGGTTGCCTGTCAAATCTTTGTGATTCCATTCCAAATGATGGTTTGAAATTTTGAGTGTTTTGCATCCATATGATGGTTCAAAATTTTGAATGTTTTGCATTCTGGGGGGTGCTTAGAATCCATTTGTTACTTGAAAATCATGGAAATGTGATTGCCCTGGCAGGTTTGGATACTGATTTGAAATTGATGACATGTATTGAGGTAGGCTATTTGCTGTGTGTGTTGATACATGTAAACCTCCATTTAAGACAGCCTGAGCTACTGAGGATGTATGTAAACAATTGACCCCTTTCATTTCATCTGACCTGTTATGCACATTCAGACTAGAAGTGACTGGGAAAGGTACTCTTGTTGGTGGGGGTGGGAGCTTCATATCATGTTGACTTACCACAGTGTCATTGTGATATATATTTTACGGCACAATACTTGTCATAGTATGTAACATGTTGTCAACAAAATGGTTTGGATCAACTTTGTCAATAGAAGTTGTCACTGGTGTATCATTTGCTGGTGAAATTTTGTCTGCCTTCATGCTATCAATTTGTTGTTGCATCTGTGTTTGACTATTTATCACCCCATGCAATCTTCTATCTATTTGTTGCATCATGCTTCTCATTGTTTGTTCCATTTGCTGCATTATGTTTTGCATGGTCAACATGTCACTATAACCTGACATAGGCCTACTATACTCCCCCTCTTCAAAACAAATGGTTCCATCATCCAACAACTTTTCCCATGTCTCTGATGGCAAGATATTTTCTTGCATCAACCTTTCAAGAGTCAATGACTCCCCTTTTCCCATCAAAACATCACGCAATGCGATAATTGCTTTGATCTTTGAATTACCAATGCCTGGTAATGTACCTAATGATTTGCCACTTGCTGTGCACAAGTTGATAGGTGCCATATTGAAAAATTCAAAATCACCAAATATATGATGCCAGGTATCAATCTCAAAAATCAAACTCAATATACAAACATATGCTATTGCAGTTGTATTTTTTTTTTTTTTCTTTTTTTTTACCAAATCATGCACCAATCAATCAATGCACAGCTACTTACATGCAAAGAATTAAACTGAGTGAAATTCACTAGAGTTGTTTTGTTTTGCACATAAACTACTGTACATGTTTGTCACCCAGACAAAATATTGCCTGAGAGCAAACCCTATGCTTGCCTGAATGAAAACAAGTTACATGCAATAACCATTCACACTATAAAGACAATGGTCCTTACAGTGAGATATTCAAACAACATGAAAAATCAATACACATGTATAATGCATGCATGTACCTCTGCATTAAAAAAAAAATTCACAACAATTTCAATCAACAGTTTGTGTGCTTGTGTTTTTGTTTTCTTGTCTTTTTTTTTTTCAGGTGTACACTATTAAGACAATGTACAGGGTCCTAACTGTGTACATTCAAATTGAATAAATGACATGAAAACTCACACACTTCTTGAACTTACCTACATTCATCTTTAAGTTTTGATAAAATTATAGGCCTAAAAATATCAGCAATCCTTATTGTTGTTTTCGTTTTTATTTCAAGGTGCACACTATCAAGACGTTTAGTCCTAACTGTGTACAATAGCCTTGAAAAATTTATGCACACAAATCATATATAGGCCTACCACAACTTTACACTTTCCATGTGCAAAATATAGGCCTACAATTAACTAACACTGCACTTGTCAATGCTAAGTTGCACACTATCAAAACTTCAATGTCCTGACCGTATGCACGCAATGCTATTGTGCAGTCACAACTAGGCCTAAAAATATATCCAGGTGGGCGACCTGCTTCTGGTACCAATGTTGTGTTTGCAGTGTGTGCATAAATACAAAGATCCTTTACCTTGCACTGCTATCGGCACTGCAGATAATGCTCCTTGTCAGGAACCGGGACAACAGTCAGGCAATTGATGCTTCCAAGTTCCAGTTCAGTTCCTTGTTTTCGTCTCTCGTTACCGGTTCAAGCGTTGGTTCTCCGTGGGTTCCCATATGACGTCATGGCATGGGCTTTCCTCGTACCGTATGACATCATGCTGTCACTGGGGAAATCCTGACATGCACAACCACTATAGGCCTATAGGACTCGGGTATATTCGGTTCACTTCGGCCCAAGGTCGCGAAGGCACCCTGCTTTAATTTGTTTA
The DNA here is from genome assembly GCA_964020975.1 of Hermodice carunculata. NCBI lineage: Eukaryota > Metazoa > Annelida > Polychaeta > Eunicida > Amphinomidae > Hermodice > Hermodice carunculata. The sequence goes on along the minus strand of CAXHWN010000230.1, from coordinate 124,322 downwards.
CATTTTGTGCTCTATTAGTTTTTATGCCTTGCAGGGGGTTATTTACAAGGAATAAGTGAAGACAGGTGGTGCAGGAAAGTTTACAATCAGGTAGCCAAGGAAAAAACAAGATCGATCAAAGACATAGACGGGTTAGCAGAGAAATATGAACTAAAAGGATATGATGAGATGGATGATTGGAAAGTATATATAGGTACATGTAAGACTGTTACACAGGGTTGGAAAGAAGACTGGAAAAGAGGAGTCAGGGAAAAAAAGTACATTGAAGGCATACAAGGTATTGGAAAAGCCACAGAAAAGTGTGTGTTGGGATGGAGGGAAGGGATCCAAACTTCTGTTTCAAAGTAGGGCAGGAGTAATCAATCTCGAAAAGAGAAATCAAAAGTGGACAACAGGGAGTAATGGAAAGTGTAAGTCGTGTAGACAAGAGGCAGATGAGACAGTGGACCTTTGCCATTGACTGTTGTGGTGTGATGCATATAGAGAGATTAGGGAAGATTTTTTCAGAAAGTTGCACAGAGAAGATTACAATTACAAGGGTTTAGAAGAGGTTCAGGGGTTAGAGGAAGAGGAATGTATAGCATGGAATTTAGGTATGAAAGGTGGCTTTCTGGGAGGCAGGAAAGGTAATAAAAATGTACAGGACTACCTGGTAGGATGCTGGGAGAAAAGGAATGAAATAATAGAGTTAGAAGGCAACAGGTTAAATTAGAATCCCAGAGTACAGGGAGGGGAAGGAATGGGAATGGTGGTCGCGCTTATAAGGGCTCCCAAGGGGGCTCCCATGGGAAAAGCCTGAACCTTAGAGGCGGGGATAGGGTGTGAGAGGGATGGATTTTTTTTTCGCCCCTAGGCCACCTGTGTCACAGAGTGACACAGGACCGCGGCAGACAGGCGGAGAGCCACCGTATTATTATTACTGTAAATTGCTTTAATTTCGCTGTATTCTTATTTTCGCTTATTTCGCTGATGGTACAAAACTGTGAAAATAAAAACACGGTGAAATAGTATTTTAACATTGTTTGAATAGGAATTATGTCCAAAATAGTGAAATTAAAAATACAGTGAAATTTCAAAAATAGAAAAACCGTGAAAATTTAAACACGCGAAAATAAAGCAATTTACAGTATCACCACAACGATGAATGTAACTGCTGTTACGAGTTGGCGACGTTGGTCATAAAAGAAAGTAGCCTACCTGCTTCCTGGCCAAGCCCCCTCTTGGTGACTGGCTCATCACCCAAGATATTCATGAACCTTCCCCACCCCCACCCCCGCATTGTCTTATGGGGTTTATGGCTTTTTCGCCCTCAGGCTTTTTCGCCCCCTGGCTTATTCGCCCCCCAGCTTTTCGTCCTCTGGCTTTTTCGTCCTCGGGCTTGTTCGTCCCCAAAATTTACCAGATTTCTTGTGTTGTTAGTTTTGGGTCGGACGTGTACAGATTTTTGCCGTGTGCGATTGATCACGTCAAGGCAGGTCAAGGCCGGTAGGTAAAGGTAAAGGCCGGTAAGATGCAAACGGGTGTCCGCGCGCCACGTCACACTGTTTCCAGCCCATTGGCTTTCTCGCCCCCAGGCTTTTTCGTCCTCTAGCTTCTTCGTCCCCAAAATTCCCCCCTTTTCTTGTGCTATTTTTGAGTTGTGTGTGCACATATTAATTTTTGTTCTATTTCTTATGTGTCCGACTCTCCAGTTTTATGGCAGTTTGCGATCCTGTACTATATTGTGATCCCATGGCATGTATTATGTATAACTGTGTATCCTTGTATGCTCCATTCACATTACAGACAGTATTATACGGCTGCCCTGAATGTTCTTTTGAAG